>MCFG01000054.1:12500-30000 GCA_002104895.1 Anaeromyces robustus | reverse complement strand
AAAGTAATAATATGAAATGGATATGGAATAAAAAAAAAAAAAATTAAAATTTTTTGTGAATAAAAAAGTTTAATAATTGTGTTTGTTATTAATTAATTAATTTCAAGGTCATTTGCTAAAAAATAAATATATAAACAATAATAAATCAACATTAATGAAACTTTTAATTAATATTTTATTATATATTTTTTTTAATTTATATTTTTAAATAAATAAATATATATTATTATTATTTTTTTTTTTAAAAAAGAATACTTTTATATTTTATTTAATTTATTTTTTTTTTAACTCTTTTTATATTATATTATGTTTTACTTTTTTTTTTATATATATATTATATTTATTAATGTTAAAAAACAAAAAGTAAATAAAAATATGAATAAAAATCTTATATGATAATAATATTAGCATAAGGATATTAAAAGTATTTTATTTAAAAATAGTTTATTAATATATATAAACTCTCTTTTTGATAATAATTTTTTTTCTATTTTTTAATATTATTAGTATACGTGACTTTCTATGATATTTAAATTAAAATAAATTTAATAATAAAAATGATAATTAATATTAATAATTTAAAATTCATATTATTTTTACTTTTAATAAATTCATATTATTATTTTTGAAAGTATTAATGATCATAGAATAATGGTGATAAATAATAATAATAATATTATAACAATGTCAATTTTATAATAATAATATTTAATATTAAGAAATATTTAATATTTAGAAAATAACATTTTTCTCTGTTATTATTATTTAATAAATGTATATAGTATAAATTATATCAAAGAATTATTATTATCAAATTATCATTGTGATATATTTGATTTGTCAGACAAGGGTTGTTTTAATATGTTAAATGAAATAAATAAATAATAAAAAAAAAAGAGATTAAATATTATAAATTATATTTATTATTATTATTTAATAGATAATAATAATAATAATAATAATAATAATAATAATAATAATAATAATAATAATAATAATAATAATAATAATAATAATAATAATAATAATAATAATAATAATAATAATAATAATAATAATAATAATAATAATAATAATAATAATAATAATAATAATAATAATAATAATAATAATAATAATAATAATAATAATAATAATAATAATAATAATAATAATAATAAAAGAGATATCAATCAAAATAATTTAGACCTTATATAATAGATCAAATCTAGTTATTTATAATATATATTAGATATATTATAATATAACTCTATATTCCAGAAAAAAAGATAATAATAAAAATTATAAATTATATGATATAAACAAATAATATTTATAAATAAATAAATAAATAAATGAACATATAAAACATTTTTTTTTACTTTAATTTTTAAATAAATTTTTATTTTATTTTATTTTATTTTATATAAATATATTTTATTTTTTATAAATATATTTTATTTTATACAAATATATTTTATTTTATTTTATGCAAATATTTTATTTTATTTTTTAATTTTTTATACAAAAACTTTTTTTTATTAATTTTAGTTATTTGTTTTATATTTTTGTTTTTTATTTTTTATTGCTTATATATATATATATATATATATATATATATATATATTTTTTTTTTTTTTTTCCAATGAATTCTTCTATTTAGACTTTTTATTATTTCTATTTCTATATAATAATAATATTATTATTTTATTGTTTATTTTTTTTTATTTATATTTTAATTCTTTTGTTTAAAGTTATATACTTTTATATTTTAATTCTTTTGTTTAAAGTTATTTACTATATTTTTTTTATATTTTATATTTTAAGTTTTTTATATTTTATAACTATTTATTTTATAAATACTTTTTTATATTTTATATTTTATATTTTTTATATTTTATAACTATTTATTTTATAAATACCTTTTTATATTTTTTATTTTTTATATTTTATATTTTATAACTATTTATTTTATAAATATTTATATTTTTAAAAAATTTAATTATTTTTTATTATTTTATTATTTTATTATTTTATTATTTTATTATTTTATTTTTTAATATTTAACTTTTTTTTATTTATTTTATTATTTTTATATATAATTGAGATATAGTTTTTTTTTTTTTTTTTTTTAAAAGTAAATATATATTAATAATAAATAATTAATGTATTTACAAATTTACAAAAAAAAATTATTATTATTATTTTACTATTAGAAAACCATATATATAATTGTTTTTAAAATTTTATAAATATTAACTTATATATATCTATATAAATATAAATTTATATATTTATATTTATATTTATATATGTATATTATATTATTATATTATTATTAATTATAAATTCTTATTTTAAATTATTATAAATTATAATAAATGTTGATGATAATATGAAGAGAAAAAAAAATAATTAAACAAAAGATTATTGATTATTAATAAATAAAAAAAAAAAAAAATGATTATTGACGATATTACAAATAAGAATTTCTCTTATTTTTTCTTTGATAATTATTAAGTCTATAAATAATTATTAATATTATTATAAAAAAAAAGTCTTTCTATTATTATAATTATTGTAAAAATTATAAAATTATGTTTTATATATGTGTTTTTTTTTTTTTTTTTTAAGATAGAATTCTCCTTTTAATGATAAATTTTTTTTTTGTTTATTAATTTTATTTTTATTTTAAATGATCAATTTAACTCATTTAATGATAAGAATCAAATATATCATCTAAATTTCTACTTGAAGAAGAAAATGTACGTTTCAATGTACTTGATGAAGATTGAGAACGTTGATGATTATATCCTCTTCCTGGTTCATGACCTGGACGAGGTTTTCTACCATTTAATGAATGATTTCTTTGTAATCTTTGAGGTCCAATATGTGGAGATGGCATTGCTTTCTGAGTAGGTGTTGAAGGTGGGAGAGTACGACCACGACTATTACTACGAGATAAACTACCATTACGAGTTAAACTGCCACTACGTGATAAACTACCATTACGAGTTAAACTACCATTACGTGATAAACTACCATGAGTTTCATGTAAATTTGATCTTCCACGACTTAAACTACGTTTACGTTGTGGGAATACTACACCACTGTTTTGTGATAAGGAACGATTTCTTGTAGCACCACCTTGTTTATAACGAATAGGTAATGGTGGTCTTAAATCTGGATCAACTATAGTAACTTTACCTTGATTATCATATTCATAATATTCATGATCATAATCATTATCAGTACTGTATTTTCTATTAGATGATAATAATGCTGTTTCACTATTATTACTATTACTATAACTATAATTACTACTTCTATTAGAGTAGCGACGTTCTCCACGATAATCTATGGTAGAATCACTACCTTTTCTATCTCTCATAATAGGACTCTGATATGCTTTTAGTATTGGACGATTTTCACTATAATCTGTTGATGAGGAAGTTTTACTTTGAGTAATAAATTGTTCATATTTATCTAGATTATTCATTTTTTCAATGATATCTAAACTATATTTAGGAACTGGTGTAGCTTTTCTACTACTTGGATATTCTTTATTGTATTTGGAAAGAGGATCATTTACAGATGATGTAGATAATTTACGATAAGATTTACGTTTAAATGTAGCAAAACCGAAAAGGCTCTTTTTAGGTTCTTTATTATTATTATAGAAATTCAAACTATTATTATAATAATTACTAGTAAAATCATTACTATTTGATTTCTTTCCAGTAGTAAAATCATCGTAATTATTCATATTAAATCTATATGGACAATCTAAATCATCAGAAAGTTGAATATTAATAGCATTGAAAACATCATTATTTGATTTATTTCGTTTAAAAACATGCGGTGCTTTTATATGTCGTCCAAGAGTTGCTGAAGTTCTACTTCTTTCTATAATTTTACGTCCTATAGTTGAAGTACTATGACCCAATTTTTTAGTCATTTTTGTTAGTTCTCTTTGCTGCATTGATATTTGTCGACACATTTTTTGATATTTCTCAGGCTTCTTTTTCTTAACATATAATAAAGCAGCAGCACCACTTGCTGCTGTACTTCCTACTACTACTAATATAATTCCTCCATTACCATCATCTTTAGCTTCAACATCAACACCATTACCAATACTATTTTCACTATTATCATTTGGATTATTCTTATTTCCTGCTGGATCATTATTTCCATCACCATTGGTACCACCATTAGTACCACCATTAGTATCACCATTGGCACCTCCATCACCATTACTATTACCACCTTCTGGGGTACTAGTTGGTTGTGAACCACCAGTATTTGATGATGATCCCTTGGTAGTAGTTTTTTTAGAAATTACATTTGGTCTTTCAACTGTTGTTGAAGTAAAACTATATACAGGATAACCAATAATATTACCACTAAAAATAAAATTAAATGAGTATAATAAAAAGAAAAGGTAAATAGATATTAATATTAATATTTTTATACTAATAATATTAATTATGTAATAATAATAAAAAAAAAAATAAAATAATATAATAATTTATTTATATATAAATAAAATCTTCATGTTTTTTTTTTTTTTTTTTTTTTTTTATATTTACATTTCATATCTACAAACTAAATTATATGGTTGAGATAAATTACTACAATATGCTAAACCGCAGCCAACTTTAGTATTTGCTGCCCATACAATTTGTGTATAATGACCATAAGAATGACTTCCTGGGTATTTTTTACGATTTGAATCACTACTTTCAAATAAATTTCTTTCTTTTTCCCATAATTTATAAAGTCTTCCTACATCATGATAAGTAGCTGTAGCTAAATTTTCTCCCATTACACCAGAATGTACTAAACCGTGACATTCTTCGGCATATTCCTTTTTTAAAATTAATAATAATTATAATATATAATAATAAAATAATTAATTTTTTATATATTAAAATATTGTTTTTATTTTTATAAATGTTTATATAAAGGGAAAACATATATATCAATTTATATTCTATATGTAATCATAATTCATAATTTATATATATATATATTTATTAAAATAAATATTTACTTGAGCATCACTAGCTAATGATGAACTCCAATATAAAGGTTGCATATTAGTAGCAGGAACACTATCTCGTGTTTCTCTATGAAGATATAATAATAAATCTTTTTCATCTGATGTCAATGAAGCTTCGACTAAAAATATATTGCTTATTGAATAAAATGATTTTATTGAATCAATTAATGGTATTTTAAATATTAATTTTGAAACATTAGTATAAACATTTCCAAAAATTAAATATATGAATAGTATATCAATTAAATATTTTAATTTTGAATATATTGATTTTATTATTGGTATAATATACAAATTTGATTTATTGTATATAATTTTTTTATATGTTATTGACGGTATTAATATTATACATTGATATATTATTGTGAATGAAATTAGTGGTAATATAGATTCATTACTTAATAATAAAAAGTATAGTAATAACATTTTTATTATTATTTAAAAAGGAGAAATAAAATAAATCTTATTTTATATATACTTTTAGAACTATCTATTTTTTTTTATGTTAAATATTTTTTTATTCAAAAAAGTTGTGAATTCATTGGATTATTTTTATATTTAATATAAATATTTAAAAATGCTGTATCTATTAATTTTTAAGACTTTTTTTTTTTTAAAAAAAATGTTTTTCTATTTTTGTATATATATATTCTTTTTATATTTTTAATTTATTTTTTATTTTTTATTTCTGTATTTCTTTAGGTTTTTTTTTTAATTGAACATAACCAATAAATTTTAAATTATAAAAAAAATAAATATATAATATATATTGAAAATTAAATACTATCTAAAGTTATATGTAAATTGATATACAGGTAAACACATATAACTTTAAACAAATATTTATAATAATTTAATTTATATAAATTTATTTCTATATTCTTCTTTTTTGGATTTATAAATTGTATAGTAATAGATTAAAATTGGTATTATCTTTTATTATTTAGGTATTTTGTAATATTATATTAATCAATAATTTAATATTAACTAATTATTTTGTGTGTTTTTTTTTTTAATTCTTTTATTATATATATAGAATTATAAAGAATAATAAAAAAGTATATAAAAAATATTATTTTTTAATATAATTCCAGACAATTCAATTCTAATTAAACAAATTAAAATTTTGATTTGATTTCAAAAAAAAAAAAAAACACTTTTATTTTTTATTTATTATATATATTATTAAAAGAAAAAAAAAAAAAAAAGGAAAATTATTTTAATAAAAAATTAGTTTCTATAAAAATTAAAAATGAGAGTTTATTAATATTATTTTTATTATTTTGATTTAATAAAATAATATAATAATATATTTTATATGTATATAATAATTTAATAAATTAAAATTTAAAATTATTAACTAATAGTTAAATATATAAAAAAAAATTTAACGGTAGATGATATATATTATTATATTAATTATTTATTAATATGTATATTATAATATATAAATTAATATAAATATTTATTAAAATAAATTATTGAAAACAATGCTAAAATTACATAAAAGAAATAAAGAAATAAAAAGATAATTTAAAAATAATTAAAGCAATATAAATATCATAAATAACCTCATTTTCTAAATATTATTTATTATAAAATAGAATAACTTTTCTATATATTATAAAAATATTTTTTTTTAGTTTAAAAGCAAATAAAAGGAAAAATTCACATTTTATGGGTAATTCTATTATTTTGCTAATTTTATAAAATAAAGTTAATCAAAAAGGAAAATATACAAAAGCAAATTCGAAGTAAAGAATTAAAATGATAATAAGCTTTTTAAAGTTTATTAAAAACATTTTTTTATTTTCATTATTTAACGGCTTAATAATAATATAATAAAAAATTTTTTTTAATCTTATTATTAATAATAAAAGATTGAAAAATTTGTATATTATAAATAAAATTATAAATATATAATAAATCAATAATATATATAAATATTATATAAAAATATATTAATGATATAATTAATAATATAAATAATAATTAATAATATAAATAATAAATAATAATATAATAAAAATCAAAATAATGATAATATAATGAAAATCAAAATAATAATAATATAAATTAATAAATTAATTATTAAACGAATAAATAAATAATTAAATAAAATGTATAAAAATAAATAAATAAGTAAATAAATAAAAAATATTGTATAATATTATTACATATAAATATTGTAAAATATTATTACATATAATATCAGTTTATAATAATAATTAATTTTAAAGGTTATATATTATAATTTATAATATATAAATTAAATAATTAAATAATTATTATTATTTTGAGAAGTATTAAATAAAAGAAAGAAAAAAAAATAGTTTAATTAATTTTTTTTAACTAGGTATCAACATGCTTAATACTAATTAATATTACATAAATTAAATATGATAAATTAAATAGAATATTAAAAGTATTAAAACTAAATGGTTGAAAATCTTTGTAATACTCTTTTCTGTTGAATATTGGATTTGATATAATTAAAAGAATAAAAAACAAAAATTTAATTTCCATATTAAGAAAAAGGTCAAAAGTTAATATTAAAAAAAAAGGTAAAAAAATGTTTTTAAATCTTAATATAATAAAAAAAATTTATGTATTAATTTTATACAATATTTTAAAATTCATTTTATGTAATTTATTTATTTAATTTATTCAGCATTTATTATTATTTAAGCTTTCATAAAAAAAAAATAAATAATTAAATATATATCAAACGCCATATATAAAAAATATTGGCCAATAGAATTATTTTTTAGTGTATATTAACGGTAAATTATTTATATTAATAATACATTTAATTTTATTAGATTAATTAATTTATTTGTATAATTATAGAAGTTGAAAGTAAAAAATTATAAAAAAAAAACTATTTATATTACTTTTTTAATATGATTTACTAATTAAATATGTAGCATTTAAGTATTTTAAGTTTCTTATTATATAAATTTTATATTTTTTAAGATTTAATCAATTTAGAATAATTATAAAAAACCAATTCTATTGGTAAAATACTAATTAAACTATAATTAATTTGTTTGTGTTACATATTTTTTTTTTAAAATAAAAAATTTTTTTTTCCGTACATGATAAATATATCATGATAATAAAGTTATATAAATAACAAATTGTTTTGCCATAAATTATTTACTATTTATTTTAGTTTAGCAAAATATAAATTATAATTAAATAAATTGAAGCCACAATTTTTAGGTTGACAATCAATATAATAATAATTATAATTATTATTTACATATTTAAATTTGTTACCATAACATAAATATATCAGGTAAACATGTATTACACGTAATAACTGAATTAAAGTAATACAATATAAAAATAACCGTTAATAATGAAGAAAAAATAATAAATAATAAATAATAAATAATAAATAGTAATAATAATAATAATAATACTAATAATAATAATAATAATAATAAATAATAAATAATAAATAATAATAATAATAATAATAATAATAATAACAATAATTATAATAATAATAATAATAACAATAATTATAATAATAATAATTATAATAATAATACTAATAATACTAATACTAATAATAATAATAATACTACTACTACTACTAATAATAATAATAAATAATAAATAATAAATAATAATAATAATAATAATAATAATAATAATAATAATTATAATAATAATAATAATAATAATAATAATAATTATAATAATAATAATAATTATAATAATAATAATTATAATAATAATAATAATAATAATAATTATAATAATAATAATAATAATAGTAATAATTGTAATAATAATAAGATATATATATATTATTAGGTTAATAAAAAATAAATAAATAATAAAGAAGTATATAATTAATAAATAAAAATAATAAAAATAATAATAAATTAAAAGGTTATAAAATCAAATATAAATAAAAATATAAAATATGTAAATACAGAGGTGTTGTAAAGGGTTTATTTGATATAGATAGAATGTTTAATATAATATAATATAGGAGTATTAACTGTGATTTTCATTTATTTTTTGTTTAAAATATATGTTAAAAATAATTAAATTAAGGAATTTGATTAACTAGTAAATAAATAATTAATAAAAAAAATTGAATTTTTTTTTTATGTATATTACATATAAAAGAATATTCAAAAAATGTTAATGATTAATTAATTAATGTAACGGCAGGTAGAGAATAAAAAAAAAAAAAAAAAAAGAAAAAAAAAAAAATTATTATTTTTAAGAATAATTTTAAATTTCTTTGGGGAGACAAAATAATTTTTTTTTATAATCATTTAGTTAAATTTTATGTATTATAATGTACATTATAATGTACATTTTCAGATTTTGGTTTAATTAAATACAACTAAAATAAAATTTGATGTTTAAGTACATAAAAAAGCTGAATTATTACCAAAAATATTAACCAAAAATAATAAATAACCATGATGAAATTATTTAGATACTAATTTATTTTTAATTAAAACTTCTTTAGACAATCAATATTATCTAATAATAATTAATCTTTTAAAAATCATAATAAAATAATAAAAATATTTAAATATTATTTTTTTTCAATCAATATTTTTTTCTATTTGTCATTTACTGCATGTTCATTTATATTTTTACAATGAAAATAATGAAATATATAAATAATCTCTAAATTTTATATTAATCTTTTCTGTTGGGTTGATATTTACTATTTCGTTTGTACAGTAAAGTTTTTGATGCTTCTTTACTTGAATTGTTATTTATAATGTCATAAAGTTTTGTAATAATTATATTAATATTTATGGACTCTTAAATTATAAAAAAATATAATAACAATAATAGAATACATGTTTTTTTGCTTTTCTTTTTAGTAATGCTATTTTACAATTTTTAATAAATAGTATAATCTTTGGAAAATCTGAAAATATATAATAAATATTAATTTTTAAAATTATATTTAAAATTCTATAAGCTTAAACATATTCATTTATTTAAAATTTATATAAGAATGATATAAATAAATCATAATAAATTAAAGATTTATATGACAACTAATAATTAAAGCATTGTATTGTACTTTTTTTTTTTTTTTTACAATTATTACTTTATTTAATATTTATTTTTTTTATATTTTTTCAAATAATAAAATATTTTGAATTGTAAATAAACTTAATAATAATAAAGGTTTTAATAAAAAATATATAAATTTTTATTAATATTTAATATTTAGATAGTTTATGATTAAAAAGAAATGTAAATGAAAATATTAAGAATACAATAAAATATAAATTAATTATAGGTTTATATATATTATATTGTCAAAATGGTTTAAGTCGATTTTTAGAAAGTGTTACAAATAAAGTTAGTAAATAATAACTGATATCCAAATTTTTAGTTCTTAAAAAAAAAAGGAGAAAAAAAAAAGGATAAATAATAATAATAATTATAATAATAATAATTATTATTATTTAAAATATAAAGTTAATATTTATATTAATGTTATTATTATTATTTAAAATATAAAATTAATATTTATATTAATGTTATTATTATTATTTAAAATATAAAATTAATATTTATATTAATGTTATTATTATTATTTAAAATATAAAGTTAATATTTATACTAATGTTATTATTAAAAAAGTATTTTCTTGCATTTTGATCATATAAGGGATAATTATCATAATAATAAAGAATATGTTATCCCTTATATGATCAAAATGTATGATTTAAAGAATTCTTTTAGTCATTAACTTATTTTCATTTAATTAATATAAAAATAATACATAATAAATAATAATGAAGGGTCAAAAAAATTATAATATTAAGTGATAATAATAAATAATTCAGAATAGATAACATTGAATAATTATATTATAATTAATATATATTTTATAAAAAATTAGGATTGCTTAATATTAAATAATTAAAAAAAAGAAACAGATCTTTTATTAATATATTCATATATTTAATGTAAACCAATTTACCTTTTTATATATTAATAAAATGTCATATTTTGTTAATAAATAAAAAGTGATTAAATAAAAAAATATCTTTTACATCAAATTAATCAATATTAATCTAATTGTTATTAAATTTATTATATAATAGTAGTAGCTTTTTTATTCTTAAAATTATTATTATTATTATTATTAATACTATTAATTTTTATCAATAATAATTTAAAATTAAATAACCCTTGAAAAATAATTTTACATTATTTAATTATAATAACTAATAAAAAAATAGTAATAGTAATAATAATAGTAAAAGTAATATATCTTAAATAATAAAAATTAAGTTAAACAATTAAGTAATAATATTTCATTGTTTTAAATAGTTTTAATCAAAGTTAATTACACTGAAATATTTAAAGTGATAATGTTTTATTATAACCAGTAATAATTATATAATAAAAGTAATAATGAAAATAATGCTAATATTAATTTATAATATATAGTAAGTAATTATTATTATGATTGATAATATAATTCTAAAATATAATATTTAATACAATTCTGATAATATTAATATTATACAAAAATTAGTAATAAATAAATAAATAAATAAATAAACAAATAAATAAATAAATAAATAAATAAATAAATAAATAAATAAATAAATAAATAAATAAATAAATAAATAAATAAATAAATAAATAAATAAATAAATAAATAAATAAATAAATAAATAAATAAATAAATAACTAACTAACTAACTAACTAACTAACTAACTATTAATATCAATTATATCATATTATTATTAGTTTATTATAATAGTAATTATTATTATCGAAATTAGTATTAGTAAACATAACAAATAAATTATTAATATGTTTTTTATAATTAAAAAAATTTTATTTAATAGAAAATAATTCATTTATATCATCGATTTTTGAGAAAGAATTTTTTTTTTTAAAAATATACAATTTGTGTAACAAATAAAATATCTATGGAGTTATTATCAATTGTTAATCTGTTAAAATTTTTCTTGTGTAATAATAACAATTAATATTAAATTGACAAATTCTAATTATTTAATAATTTAAATATAATAATTTAAATTTATGTGGATGTGAAATGTATTTTTTTTTTTTTTTTTATTACACCAGATAGGACGAAATTACCGAAAACTTATCAATGTTATGGTTTTTAAGTCATAATCATTCCGAAAAAAAAATTTTTTTTTATGGAACCTTTTTAAAGTAAAATTTTATAATATTATAATATAATAAAATATTAGTGTAATATTATTAATATAAAATGGAAACTAATATATTAATAATAAAAAGGATGAAGAACAAACTTTAAATTATAACAAATAACATCTTAAGTAATATAAATAGAATTTGAACATAAAATAATATATAATTTTTAATTAATTATTTTTATTAGGATGTAATCTGTGATAAAAAAACAAGAAAATAAAAATAATTATAATAAATAGAAGGTTACATTAGAAATAATACATATAATACATATATATAATATACAATATCCACAAAATTTCTTATATCATTTAAATGTTTAAATAAATAAATAAATAAAATAAATAAATAAATAAATAATATATATAATTTATATTAAATACTTGATCTAATATATTATCTTTTTTTTTTTTTTTATTAAAATTAATTTCATATATTATAATTGAATGTATTCTGTATTATTATAATTATTATTTTTTTGATATTATTCGAAAATATGTAGAAATAAGAATATAAAATAGAGAGAAATTTTTTGTTTCGTTTTTTTTTTCTTTTTTCTTTTTTTTTTTTAAATTTACTAAAAAAATAAAAGTTTAAATATTTATAATTATATCTATATAAAATAAAAGTTTATATATTTATAATTATATCTATATAAAAGAAAAAGAAAAAAAAAAACCCGAATAAAATTAACTAAAAAGAATATAAAATAAAATAAAAAAATTTAATTTAAATTTAAACAAAATATAAAAACAATAAGAAAAAATGGTTTTTGCTAAGGAGGAAAAATTTCTTTTCTGTATTCCATTAGAAAAAGGTCTCCAAATCTTTTCAATTCTTTTTGTAATTGCAACATTTATTGCTTTTACATTCCAAACCTTCCATGTCTATAATTTAATTGCTTATATTCTTCTTGCTATTTCTACTTTAATTTTCATTTTTGGTACTTATAAAAAGGAAATTAATAGTATTGCTCAATATGCCTATTTTATGATTATAGATACTATCTTTAATCTTGGTAAATTTATTGGTTGTATTATTGGTTATAATAAAATGATCGAAAAAATGGATAAAATGATTAATGCTGCTCAAGAAGATTTAAATAAATTACAAAATAAAAATGGTAATAATAATAATAATAATAATATTAAACCAAATAATGTTAAAGCTATATCAGTTGCTGATTTAGCTGAAGCTGCTGGTGCTCCTCCTGAAGCTGTTGAAAAAGCTAGACAAGCTGAAAAGGAAGCAGAAGCTTCTGGTGGTAAAGTTAGTATTGCCGATTTGGCTGAATCTGCTGGTGCTCCAGCTCATGTTGTTGAAAAACTTAGAGCTATGGAAAAAGATAACAAAAGTGATTCATCAAGTGGTAATTCTTCTTCTTCTACTTCTTCATCACCAAAACCAGCCTCAACAACAACTATTATTACATCATCAAAAACTACTTCAATTGATAAAAGTACTCCAACTTCATCAAATTTACCATCTAATAATAATTCTACCATTATAAATGATTTAAAAACTACAAATGATGAACAAACTATAAATGATGATATTAATGATATTAGTAATTTAAATAATACAGTTTCTTTAGATAATACTACTACTAGTGCGATTAATACTATTGAAATTGCTCAAGATAAAGAATTAATTGAACAATTAACAAATGAAAAACTTAGAAGCCAAAACCTTATGAAAAGTAATTTTGGAATTTATGGTGCTTCTACTATTATTTCTCTAATACTTGCAATTTATGCTTATAAGTATTATCGTCGTGTTAAAAAAGTAAAGAATACTGAAGAAGTTTAATAATATAAGACTTCAACTAAATTAAAATATTTTTTTTATATGAATAATATAATAATAAAAAAAAGTAATCATTATATATCATCTAAGATAATAGATATTTTCTATTATTTAAGAATGATTTTATTCGATTTAATTAGAATTATTTATAGATATTTATTAAAAAAAATCAAAGTAATAGTATATACAAAAAAAAAAAAAAAAAAAAAGAAAATAAAAAAAGACTGAAAAAAAAAATAAAATTAAAAATAATATGTAATAAAAATTGAAAAAAAAAATAAATAATAAAATATGAAAATAGAAAAAATAAAAATAGAATTAAATAAAATAAATTAAATTAAAAAAAAGAAAATAAAGAATTATACATAAAATAAAAAAAAAGAAAGTAATTGAATATAATTAAATGATAAGTGTTGTAGATTAATAATATATAATTAATATAAAAATTATTATTATTATAGCTATTATTTTATAATAAATATATTTCATATATAATATTTAACTAATTGCTATTGGATTTTTAATCCTACACTTTATCCTTTTTTTTTTTCGATTTATAATATTGTGGAACTGTGGATGAGGATCAAAAAAGAATTATAAAAAAAAAAAAGAATAATTTTTTTTCCATTTTAAATTATATATTGTCTAATAAAGTAATAATTTATAAAATATATTCCACAATTAAATATATATTTCTTTTTTTTTTTTTCTAAAATTATTATTGAATTCTTTTATACCAATCAATTCTGAAAAGAAAAAAGTATTATTATATTTTACAAGTATTTAACATTTTTTTATTATGTTCTTTTAAAAAATGATGGTAGTACAATAATGGTAACATAGATAGAAATCAAAGAATTTTTCAATATTATTGATCAAATTTTATTATAATTATATAATTTTAAACTATATTCCGAAAATTAATTAAATATATATTAAAAAAAAAAAAAAAAAAAAAAAAAAAAAAAAAAAAATCATAATTCTATATATTTAGATACTGATATGATATTCCCTGAACAGAAAAACAAAAAAACAAAATTATATAAATACTAAAAAAAACATCTTTTATTGTAATTTCTACATTATAATTATAGTAAAAAGAAATATATATATTTATATATATTTATATTTAAGAAATTCCTTTATTATTTATTATATATAATTTTTATATAATAAAATAGATATATCTTGCTATTAAATAAATATTAAAGAGTAGATACTAAAAGTAATTAATAATTATTTAATAATAGATATTAAAATAATATTTGCTTATATTTTTTTATTTGTTAATTAAATAATATTTTAAATATTTCAAAAGAGAAACTTTTTAAAATATAAGTAAATAAATAGAATTAGTAATATAAAAGATTAGAAATAAAATAAAAGTATTAAAGAAAAAAATAAATTAAAAAAAAAAGTAAATTAAAAGAAAAAAAAAAAATAAAAATAAACCAAAATGGCATATGATAAACATCTTGCATCAGAAAAAAAATTTCTTGGTTGCATACCTTTAGAAAGAGGTCTTCAAATTGCAGCAATTATTTTTGCTATTTTTAATTTTATTAAATTTTCATTCCAAGACTATGAAACTTCCAATTTAATTGAGGCCATTATTGTTGGTGTTTCTTCAATTATTTTCCTTTTTGGTTCTTGTAAAAAGGAAATTATAAGTATTGGCCAATATTTTGTAGTTATGTTAATAGATGTTATCTATTATGTTATAAAATTTATTAAAAGTATTATGAATTATAATAAAAAAGATGAAATTAATATTAATAATAATAATTCATTAGTAAAAAATAATAATACAATTAAACAAACTAGAGATCTTTCTATGGCAGATTTAGCAGCTGCTTTTGGAGCACCAGAATCAGCTATTGAGATGTGTAGAGAAGCAGAAGCTAAAGCAGCAGCAGAAGGTAGACAACTTACTTTAAGTGAAGCAGCAGATTTAGCAGAAGCAGCTGGAGCACCAGCTTATATTGTTGCTAAACTTAGAGGTATGGATAATAAAAATTCAAAACCAACTACTACCACCATACCAACTACTACTAAAGTTAATACTACTACTATTGGTTCCATTACTAGTTCTTCTTCTATTGTTACTTCTAATACTATTTCTAAAAGTATTCCAACTCAACAAAGTATTCCAAATCTTTCAGAAAAACATAAATGTATTGTTAAATCAGACAAATCTTCTAATATAGAAAAAAGAGGTATTTCTATAGCAGATTTAGCAGCAGCATTTGGAGCCCCAGAATCAGCAGTTGAAATGTGTAAAGAAGCAGAAGCTAAAGCAGCAGCAGAAGGTAGACAACTTACATTAGCAGAAGCAGCCGATTTAGCAGAAGCAGCAGGAGCTCCAGCAAAAATTGTTGAAAGAATTAGAAAAATGGCAGGTGTTACTAAAAGTACTACTACTACTACTAAACGTACTACAACTAGTACTAAAAAATCTAGTACTACAAAGAAATCTAGTACTACAAAGAAAACTAGTACTACCAAAAAATCTAGTACTACTAAAAAATCTAGTACTACAAAAAAATCTAGTACTACCAAGAAAACTAGTACTAAAAAGACAAGTACTAAAAAGAATGGTAATAAAGTTAGATTTTTATCTCAAACCCCATTACCAAATTCTAAACAAACTAGAGATCTTTCTATGGCAGATTTAGCAGCTGCTTTTGGAGCACCAGAATCAGCTATTGAAATGTGTAAAGAAGCAGAAGCTAAAGCAGCAGCAGAAGGTAGACAACTTACTTTAAGTGAAGCAGCAGATTTAGCAGAAGCAGCTGGAGCACCAGCTTATATTGTTGCTAAACTTAGAGGTATGGATAATAAAAATTCAAAACCAACTACTACCACCATACCAACTACTACTAAAGTTAATACTACTACTATTGGTTCCATTACTAGTTCTTCTTCTATTGTTACTTCTAATACTATTTCTAGAAGTATTCCAACTCAACAAAGTATTCCAAATCTTCCAGAAAAACATAAATGTGTTGTTAAATTAGATAAATCTTCTAATATAGAAAAAAGAGGAATTTCTATAGCAGATTTAGCAGCAGCATTTGGAGCCCCAGAATCAGCAGTTGAAATGTGTAAAGAAGCAGAAGCTAAAGCAGCAGCAGAAGGTAGACAACTTACATTAGCAGAAGCAGCCGATTTAGCAGAAGCAGCAGGAGCTCCAGCAAAAATTGTTGAAAGAATTAGAAAAATGGCAGGTGTTACTAAAAGTACTACTACTACTACTAAACGTACTACAACTAGTACTAAAAAATCTAGTACTACTAAAAAATCTAGTACTACTAAAAGATCTAGTACTACAAAAAAATCTAGTACCACTAAAAAATCTAGTACCACTAAAAAATCTAGTACTACCAAGAAAACTAGTACTAAAAAGACAAGTACTAAAAAGAATGGTAATAAAGTTAGATTTT
>MCFG01000054.1:0-7500 GCA_002104895.1 Anaeromyces robustus | reverse complement strand
TAATATTATGGGTATTTATTTTTTTTTTTTAAAAAATAATGAAAATGATATATATTTGATATTTATTATAAATTATTGTTTTTTTTATATTTAAGAAAAATATATTCTAATTTCCATAAAATTAAAGTTAATACTATAGAAATTATGTTATATTTTATTTTTTTTTTTTTAGAAAAATAAAAACATTTTTAATTTTCTAAAAACATTTATAATAAAATTTAATATTCATATGCGTTTTTTTTATACAAAAGATTTTTATGCTAGATATTCTTTTTTAATATATTTATTATTTAATTTCTTTTTTTTTTTTTTTTTAAAAAAAAAGAAAAGATAATAATAAATAATGGATGACTTATTTTTTATTAATTATTATTATTAATATCTGAAACTTGTTTACTATTTAATAGTAATATTTAATATTAATATAGCAAATAGAAAAAAAAATATATATTTAACCTGATTAAATAATTTATAGGTTAAATATATGTATGTACATTACAATAACATATATTTATTATGGATATTTAATATATTATTAAACATATTAGAAAAATTTAAAGAATGATTATTAAAAATCCTAATAATAATAATCCTAATAATAATCCTAATAATAATAATAATAATAATAATAATAATAATAATAATAATAATAATAATAATAATAATAATAATGTAAAGATAAATAACCACAAACAATATGATATAATAAATTAAATTATGACAAATTCAAAAAAATAATAAATAAAATGAAACATAGTGAATATTAAAAAAATTAATTTTATTAATTAGTAATTCTATTTATTATAATATATTGTGTTATAATACAATATATTATAATAATAATACTATATAAATTAATAATATAAATTTTTAACTTTCTGTTTTAGTTTTGCATTATAGAGCATGTTATTATGTGTTAGGTAGTACTAAACGATAATATTATGTAATATACTTTTAAAAAAAAAAAAAAAAAAAAAAAAAACTAATAAAAAATAAAGATAAATATGTTTATATCTTTTAAGTTAATATACTTACTTTAAAAACATGCTTTTTTTAAAAATTTAATTCGGTTTATTTTAATTTTTAAAATATTATTTAATGAAATTATATATCCTCACTCTATTTATTAGTATAAATCAAAATATTTTTAGTTAACACTGTAGAAAGCAATAATAAAAATATTATAATAAATAATTTAAATATTAGAATAATACACTAAAAAAGAATAAAGATTTTGGAAAAAAAATAAAAATAGAATTCTCGAAATTAAATTTAATATATTAATATATTTAAATAAATATTTAAGTTTTCTGTATATTATATTAAATTTAATAATAATAAAATTTTTAAAAAAAGTATTACATATTATTACATTACATATTATTTACTATATAATATAAAAGAACAAATAAATAATAAAATAGATTAAAAAATAATATATATGGAATTATTAATTTATTATTTATATACATAATAAATAATAATAATAATAATAATAATAATAATAACAATAATTATAATAATAATAATGATAATAATAATATTATAATAATAATAAAAACAATGATAATAATAATAATAATAATAATAATAACAATGATAATAATAATAATAATAATAATATATTAACCAAAAAAAAATTTTTTTTTGGTTAATTTATTTATGCTAAAGAAAACATAAATTGTTTTAAATAACTTTTTTTGATGAATATTATAAAAGAAAAAAAAAAGCAATAATATTTATATAAAGAAAAAAAAAACATCTTTATCTTCTTTTTCTTTTGTATTTTTTTAAATTATTAATTACATTAATCATATGATATTATAATATAGTATTAATTATATATATAATAATAAGAAATAAAGATTAATATTTTTTTTTTACTTTTTTTGATGTGATGCTATATTTTATATACAAAATGGATAATTTGCTACTATATATATGTATATTATAGTTAGTCATTATACTAAATGGGATAATATAATCAAGCAAAATAAAAAGTATTGTTGAAAAAAAGATATGAAATATTAAAATGAATAAATTAATTAATATTTATTATTATTATTTTAATAATAAAAAAAAGATAGCTGGGATAACTAAACACTATTTAATATTTTTGGTAAAAATAAGAAATTAAATAAATAAATAAGTAAATAAATAAATAAATAAGTAAATAAATAAATAATTAATTAATTAATATATCATTCATTTAATATATCATTCATTTAATATTAAATATGAAAAATGAAAATAACAAAGCATTATTTAAATTTATTTTAATAATTAATAAAATAAATTATTTACAATATTTTTCTTCATACATTTGCACAGAAAGCTATGAACTAATTCATTATCAAATTATTAATGAAGAATATTGTGAAAGAATATTTCAATATATAAATATGATTATTGTACTTTGTGTATATATATAATGATAATATAAAGAATAAAACTTTAATATATAATATACAAAATTATTATTATTATCTACATGACTATAAATGTATATTAAAAAAAAAAAAAAAAATATTAAAAAAATGGTATGATATTTCTTCTTTTTTATTTTAATATTTAAATTCAATAAAGTTGACGTACAAATTGTGTGCCATAAAAAAAAAAAAAAAAAAAAAAAAAAAAAAAAAAAAAAAAAAAAAAATTTCTTCTTTTTATACTTTTTTCAACAATTTACATTTTATTTATTAGATTATATTTATATTTATACGTTTATATTTAAACAATTATTTATTTGTAACTTTATATTTATATACATATTTCCTATTTTATCTTTTTTATTTATTTAGATATTTCCTATTTTATTTTCTTGTTTATTTAATTTATTTATTTTTTTTTTATTTAATTTATTTATTTTCTTTTATTTAATTTATTTATTTTTTTTTATTTAATTTATTTATTTTTTTCTCATATTTGTTAAATTAATAATAAATTTATTTATTTATTCTTTCATATTTATTTATTTATTTATTTTTATAACAATAACAGTTTTATATGAAAAAATCAAAGAAATAAAGTTTTTTTTTTTATTTTGTTATCATTTTTTATATTAATGGTTAAAATTAATTTTTTTTTTCTACAGAATCATTTATTAATAATTTTGTTCGAAGAATATACTAAGATCTTTAAGATTGATTTTAAATTATAGGGTTATAATAAAATAATACAAAAATACAGTAACACAAACATATTATTAATGTAATACAATATATAGAATTTAAATAAAAATATTAAATAACAATTTAAAATAATAATTACAATAATAATAATAATAATAATAATAATAATAATAATAATATATTTTGAAAATAATTCTAATTAATAAATTAAAAAAAAAAAAAATTTAATTAATAAAAAAAGAAATTTTAATTAATAAAAAAAGAAATATTTTTAACTTTTTTAAACATTTTTCATTTTTCATTTACTTATTTATTAATATTCGTAGAGGATATTAGATTTAAGTATTATTATTACTATATAATTTAATTTATTATATGTATTATATACAAAATTATAATATAATCATATATATAAATATTATATAATTTATTAAATAGAATTACAATTTGAAAAATGGAACATATAAAAAAATAAAAAATAAAAAAAATAAAAAAAAAAAAAAAAATTAAAAATTAATATAAAATATTTAAGTTTTAATTTTTTTTTTCTTTTCTTTTTTTTTTTTTTCTTCTTTTTCTGTACATAAAATTCCACGATTAAAAGTTATAAATTAAAAGTCCTTTTTTTTTAAAATAAAAACAAAAATAAATAAAAAATATTATTAAATAAAAACAATATTTAATAATATATAAAAAGAAATATTTAATAAAAATTATAATATTTAAATTTATAAAAGTATTCTTAACATTAAGTATTATTCAATAGAAATAAAAAATTTTTATTGATAATAAAAAAAAAAAAAAAATCATTTAAAAATTAAAATTCTATAAAATTTTTTAAAATAAATACTTATATATAAATAATTACATTATAATATTTAATGTAAATAGAGTTATTACAATTAATACAATTAACTGTAAAAATAAATTGAATTATTTAATATATAAATAAAGCCAAACATAATTGTATAGAAACAAAATTAAAATCTATAATTATTTTTATTAAACAATTTATATAAATAAATAAAAAAAAATTATTAAAAATATTTAGATATAAACATATAATTATAAATCTTAAATATATTATAAATATAATCTAGAAATATTTAATTATATAATATATAAGTACAAATTTTAAATATTTTATAAATATAATTTAACAGAATTAACATTTAAACATTAATTTAATAAAACAAAATGGCAAACGGAAAAGCTTTAGCTTCTGATAAAAAATTTCTTGGATGTATACCATTAGAAAGAGGTTTACAAGTAGCTTCAATATTATTTGCTGCTTTTAACTTTATTAAATTTGCTTTCCAAGATTATTATACTTCAAATTTAATAGAATCAATTATTGTAGGTATTTCTTCACTTGTTTTTCTTTTCGGTACCTGTAAAAAGGAAATTGTAAGTATTGGTCAATATTTCGTTGTAATGTTTATGGATACAGGTTATTATATTTATAAATTTATAAAGAATGCTGTTGATTATAGTAATAGTGATGAAACCGAGGTAAATAAAAAAGAAACTTCTTCCCAAAGTAATAATAATAATAATAATAATAATAATAATAATAATAATAATGATAAAATGAAATCTTCTCAAAATGCAACAACTACTCAAGATGCTACTAAAACTTCAGAAGTTAAACTTAAAATGGAAAAGAGAGATTTATCGATTTCAGATATGGCAAAATTATATGGAGCTCCAGAATATGCTGTTAAAGCTGTTGATGCATATGAAAAAGCATATGCTGCTCAAGGAAAAGAATTTACTTTACATGATGCAGCTAATGTTGCTAAAGATCTTGGTATTGAACAAGAAGAAATTGATGAAATTAAAATGTATGCTAATTTATTACAACCAGGATCAACTACTAATATAATTAATGCTCCAAAAACTACTACTACTACTACTACTACTACTGAGGTTCCAAAAATTACTACTACTTCTTCTGAAGTTATTCCTTCTATTACTAATATTCTAAGTGGTGTTAATTTACCAGTTTCAAAAAAAGCAAAATCACTTGGTGTTCCAGCATCTGTTGTTAAAAAGCTTGAACAATATGAATATGCTTATTTAATTGAAGGAAAGGAATTTACTTTACATGATGCAGCTGTTATAGCTGAAAAACTTGGTGTTTCACGATCAACAATTTCAGCAATTAAAAAGATTGCTAATTTATTACAACCAAAACCAAAAAAAACTACAGTTAATCCTCCAAAAACTACTACTACTACTACTACTAAGGTTCCAACAACAACAACAACAACAACAACAACTATTTCAACTACTACTGAAGCTCCAAAGACTACTATAACTTCTACTACTACTGAAGTTCCAGAAATTACTACTAACAAAGTTCCACAAATAACTAGTAGTCACAGTGTTTCAAATATGGCTAAAAAATATGGTGTTTCAGAAGACATTGTTAAAGCTATTGAAGAATATGAAGATGCTTATGCTGCTGAAGGAAAAGATTTTACTTTACATGATGCAGCTGATGTAGCTGAAGAAAAAGGAGCTGATCCAAGTTTAGTTGCAAAGGTTAGAATGATGGCTAATTTATTACAACCAAAACCAAAAACAACTAAAATTACAACTACAACTGTTGATGATTCAAAAATTACTACAGAAGTTCCAAGAACTACTACTACTACAGTTGAAGTTCCAACAACAACTATTACTACAGAAGTTCCAAGAACTACCACTACTACAGTTGAAGTTCCAACAACAACTATTACTACAGAAGTTCCAAGAACTACTACTACTACAGTTGAAGTTCCAAAAACTACTTTAACTACTACTATTATTGAAGCTTCAGAAACTGTTAGTGTTTCTAATGAAGCCCCAGCTCCACAACCAACTACTAGTAGTCACAGTATTTCAAAAATGGCTAAAATGTATGGTGTTCCAGAAGATATTGTTAAAGCCATTGAAGCATATGAAGATGCATATGCTGCTGAAGGAAAAGAATTCACTTTACATGATGCAGCAGATATTGCTGAAGAAAAAGGAGCTGATCCAAGTTTAGTTGCAAAGGTTAGAAAAATGGCTAATTTATTACAACCAAAACCAAAAACAACTACAACTACTACTTCAACAACCACTACTTCTGAAGTTCCAGAAACTACTTCTACTACTTCTACTACAACAATTGAAGTTCCAGAAACTACTTCTACTACTACTACTACAACTATTGAAGTTCCAGAAACTTCTACTACTTCAACTATTTCTAAAACTCCACAACCAACTAGTAATCACAGTGTTTCAAAAATGGCTAAAATGTATGGTGTTCCAGAAGAAATTGTTAAAGCTATTGAAGCCTATGAAGATGCATATGCTGCTGAAGGAAAAGAATTCACTTTACATGATGCAGCAGATATTGCTGAAGAAAAAGGAGCTGATCCAAGTTTAGTTGCAAAGGTTAGAAAAATGGCTAATTTATTACAACCAAAACCAAAACCAAAAACAACTACAACAACTACTATTGAAGCTCCAAAAACTACTACTTCAATAACCACTACTATTGAAGTTCCAGAACCTACTTCTACTACTACTACTACAACAATTGAAGTTCCAGAGACTACTTCTACTACTACTACTACAACCATTGAAGTTCCAGAAATTTCTACTACTTCAACTATTTCTAAAACTCCACAACCAACTAGTAGTCACAGTATTTCAAAAATGGCTAAAATGTATGGTGTTCCAGAAGAAATTGTTAAAGCTATTGAAGCATATAAAGATGCATATGCTGCCGAAGGAAAAGAATTCACTTTACATGATGCAGCAGATATTGCTGAAGAAAAAGGAGCTGATCCAAGTTTAGTTGCAAAGGTTAGAAAAATGGCTAATTTATTACAACCAAAACCAAAAACAACTACAACTACTACTTCAACAACCACTACTACTGAAGTTCCAGAACCTACTACTACTACTACTACTACAACCATTGAAGTTCCAGAAACTACTACTACTTCAACTATTTCTAAAACTCCACAACCAACTAGTAATCATAATGTTTCAAAAATGGCTAAAATGTATGGTGTTCCAGAAGAAATTGTTAAAGCTATTGAAGCCTATGAAGATACATATGCTGCTGAAGGAAAAGAATTCACTTTACATGATGCAGCAGATATTGCTGAAGAAAAAGGAGCTGATCCAAGTTTAGTTGCTAAAGTTAGAAAAATGGCTAATTTATTACAACCAAAACCAAAAACAACTACAACTACTACTACTACAACCATTGAAGTTCCAGAAACTACTTCTACTACTACTACTACAACCATTGAAGTTCCAGAAACTACTTCTACTACTACTACTACAACTATTGAAATTCCAGAAACTACTACTACTTCAACTATTT
>MCFG01000539.1:0-30000 GCA_002104895.1 Anaeromyces robustus | reverse complement strand
TATTTGATATTGGAGGTGTTTGTATTATTAAAGAAGGATTAGATAAAGAACTTGCATTTGAATTTATTCTATTAAATATATATTCATTTTTATTTAAAATGGTATTAGTATTAGTAATTGAATTTAAATTATTATTATTATTATTATGATTGTTGTTACTGTTATTATTATCATTATTGTTATTATTGATGTTATTATTGTTATTATAACTAATATTCATGTTGTTATTAGTTACGTTTTGATTATTATTATTATTTTCATTATTAATACTACTAATACTATTATTATTATTTCTTATATTAGTATTATCATTTGAAATATTAATAATATTAGTATTAGTAATATTATTATTATTAGTAGTATTAATATTATTATCATTTGATATTATATTTGGATTATTGATAATATTTACATTGATATTAGTTTTATTATTTGATATAATATTTGGACTATTAACAACATTGATATTAGTTTTATTATTTGATATAATATTTGGACTATTAACAACATTGATATTAGTTTTATTATTTGATATAATATTTGGACTATTAACAACATTCATATTAATATTATTATTTGTGGAAATAATACTAGGTTTATTTTCGATGGAACTGACATTGATAGGAATATTATTAGAACCGATAATATTAGTATTATTTGATATATTGTTATTAGTGATATTAACAGTGTTGTTAACGTTATTATTACTATTAACAATATTTATAGTATTTATGGAATCATTTGTTAATAAGGTTTCATTATTTATTGTATTTGGATTTGGAATAACATTATTATATACAGGAT
The DNA here is from genome assembly GCA_002104895.1 of Anaeromyces robustus. Classification (NCBI taxonomy): domain Eukaryota; kingdom Fungi; phylum Neocallimastigomycota; class Neocallimastigomycetes; order Neocallimastigales; family Neocallimastigaceae; genus Anaeromyces; species Anaeromyces robustus. The sequence goes on along the minus strand of MCFG01000539.1, from coordinate 29,196 downwards.
AAGATAATATTTCTTGATTTTCTTTAAAATTAATTCCACTAGGATTTAATGGATTTAATGGATTTAATTCAGGATTTATAATTGGTGAATTAACGACAGAAGTTGATTCTTCACATAAAGATAAAGGTGATGTGGTAAGGGTATATACTTTTTCACTTTTACCAATAAATATATTATTATTTGTATTATTTTGATTTATATATTGAAAACCTTGATTATATTGAAAACCTTGATTATTTTGTGGTTGAGAAGGAAATTGTAAATGAGGTTGTGTTTGATATATTGTATTTGGATTATTTATTATAAATGGACTGAAATTATTAATATATTGAAAATTTTGAGAAGTTAAACCATAACTAATATTTGATGTGGTATTAATAGGAAAAATATTTGAACAATCATCAGGTAAGGATGAAGTTGAAATATAACTAATATTTTGAGGTGGCGTTAACTGTTGTTGAGGTTGAGGACGATGTGGAAGTTGTTGTATATGCGGTGATAATATTTTGGAAGATATTTGTTGTGACTGTATTTGAGATGATATTTGTGAAGGAATTTGTGAAGGAATTTGTGAAGGAATTTGTGAAGGAATTTGTGAAGGAATTTGTGTAGGAATTTGTGTAGGAATTTGTGTAGGAATTTGTGAAGGAATTTGTGTAGGAATTTGTGAAGGAATTTGTGAAGGAATTTGTGAAGGAATTTGTGAGGGAATTTGTATTGGTGGTACTTGTGGATTCGGTATTTGTGGATTCGGTATATGTGAATTTGATATATGTGGATTTGGTATTGGTTGATTCGATACTGATTGTGATAATTGTTGTTGTTGTTGGATTTGTTTAGAAGTGAGCTGTTGAGACGGTATTTGCTGTAATGGATTTATATTCATATTGCTCTGTGTAAAAGAATTCTGTCTTATAGCATAACTATTAATATATTATTATTATTATTATTATTATTATTATTATTATTATTATTATTATTATTATTATTATTATTATAATGATATATATATTTTTATCTTAAAGATAATTTGGAATATAATTATATGTCAAATTTAAAACCTTCTAAGATATATATAATATTATTGGAATTTTTCAATAATGTACTACCTTTAATCAAAATTTTATTATTGCTATTATATACTTTTTTTATTGTTTATTAATTTATGTTGATTATATTTATTTGAATATTATATATATTTTATTAAAAGTATTGTTCTTTTAAATTTTTTTGTAAAACTTTATCAAAAATTTTTTATTATAATTTTTTTTTAAAAAAAAATATGGTTATTAATACTAACATTTAATAATGAAAAAGTAACATTTTGACAAAAAAGTTATTTAGAAAAAAAAAGAAAAAAAAAAAAAATTAAAAATAAAAGAAAAAAAAAATAATTAAAATAAATGATAAAAAAAAAAAAATTAATATATATTAAATTAATAAAAAAGGAACAAAAATAAAAATTAAATAATATATTATAATATACAATAATATATTACAAATATATATGAAAAGCCATTTAGAATAATATATTATTATATTTCATATATATTACGTTATATATAAATATATATATTTCATATTAATACTAAATATTAAAATAGAAAAACAAAAAAAAAAAATGGAAAATAAAAAAAAAAAAAAAAAAAAAAAAAAAAGGAAATAAAATATAATAAATAAATAATATAAAAAAAAGTTATATGATTTATCCATCCCTTAAAAACTAAATACTTAATTGTTGTTATCATATCATAATTGATGTATATTTAACATAATCTAGAATTTTATATTTTTAATATAAATGAATTCATATAAATTAAAATAAACTTTATGTTTTTATTCTTTTATTTTTAATTCTTGGTTTTGTTGTATTATTTTTATTATTTAATTAGTATTATTAATTTTTTATAATAATTATAATTATAATTTTATTTCTTATTGTTTGCATTCTATAATTATTAATTATTATTATTATTTTCATTTTATTTCGTAGTTTTAATTTTTTTTTATTCCATACTAAATTATATTAATCAATTTGCTTTTTTTTTTTTTTTATTTATTTATTTAATTTTTTCTTTTTATTTTATTATATATTATATTAATAAATTATTTATTATTATTTTATACATGTTTATATTAAACTTTAAATATTAATAAAAATTAAAATAATTAGAAATAAAATATATATAAATTTTTCCAACATCTAGACTCTTTTATTTAATATATGTCAAAAAAGGATGATATATTTAATATATATTGATAATATATTATATATATCAAATGAATTTAATAAATATATAATTGAAATATAAAAAAAAAAATTTTTTTTTTATTTAAATTAAATTAAAATATTAATATTTCTATATTAAAATTAATTTCATTATAAATAAATATAATATAATGTAATACAATGTAATATAAAATAATATAATATAATAAATATGTTTAATATATTATAAACTTTATTTTATATTTTTATTAATAAATTATGAAATAAGAAATCTTGCACAACAATTGAATGAATTCTATTAAATATTAAATTAATATAATTTATGTGAAACGTTTTACAATAAGGATATGTCTTTGTCTCTTATTTTTTTCTTTTTTTTTTTTTTTTTTTTTCTTTCTTCTTTTTTATTAAATGGTTTTTTTTTTTTTTTTCGATATATTGTGATTCCTATTTTATTTTATGTTTTTTTATTTATATTTTGTAATAATTATTATATTTTTTAATTAATATTTCCTGAAATGTATTATTTTTTAATATTTGTTTTATGTAATATATATATTTTTTTTCGATCTACTCTGGAAATTTTTATATATAATTTTAAATATTAAAAATTAAAAATAAATGAAGATTAATATTTAAGTTCATATCTATAATAATTATTTTTTAAACAAAAATAATAACAATTATTATATAAAAATAGAAAAAAAACTAGAACTTATTTAATTTTAATTTTAATAACACTAATCATATTATCACAATATTGTCATTTACAATTACCTTAAATATTTTCTATACATTTAATTGTACTATTTTATTATTATAGTATCAATATTAACTTTTAAATCTTTTGATTCTATAACTTACCTTTAATAAATATACCAACTGAATTACCCTTTAATATAAACTCTAAAATTATTATATAAAATAATGGTTCATTAAATAATTCATTTTAAAATAAATATCAAATATAAAATTTCATCTTAATAATAATTATTAGCTATTCTGTTATTATTTTTTGGGTAAATCAAATAAATATATTATTATATAATAATTATTAAATAATAGAATATAATATACAACATTTATTCAATAAATTTTTTATTGTAAAAAATATATATATATTAAATATGGAATCTTAATACCAATAATATTTTTTAATTTATTTTGTTTTTTCTTTGTAAGAAAATGAAATATATATTTATAATAAAATTATACAAGAAACATTAATAATCCAATAATTTTTAAAATGGGCAGAATATTTTTCTTTAATATATTTTTAGTGCTACGTTATTTAATTAATACATTTCTCTGATATATTTTTAATACAATTTTATTTAATTAATACATTTTCATTAATTTCTTTTAAGAGATTTTTTTATTAAAGACTGATACATATTAAATTCATATAAATTTAATATGTATCAGTCTTTTTATATATATAATATATATATAAAAAGTTTAAAAAAAAAAAAACTTTTTTTTTTGTATTTTAAACATTTTTTATACAAAAAAAATACTACATATAAGCTTCTTTATAATAATTATTATTAAATTCTATATTGAAAAATACCATTCAATATATGTTCATATATAAATAATAGAATATTAATGATCTTATATACATATAATTTTTTTTTTTTTTTTGAAAGGAAAATTTCATTTAAAACATAACGAGATAAGGTTTATAATACCTAATTTTTTTTATACTATAATTGACAATATATGAAAATTTGGTGACATTTTTTAATACTATATAGCATTTATTATATTTAAATTAATAATCATTAGAAAAATATTAATTAAATAATTATATATTGTATATTAATTTCCATATATTGATTATATATAATATAGTATATTAATATTAATTAATATATATATTTGTTATTTAAAAAAAAAAGTCTAGCTCTTTTTTCTCCCTATTTTTTTTTAATAATAAAATTAATATATACAATATATTTCAATATATGAATTATATAGTTATAATAGGCTAATTTATTTTTTTATTAAAAAAAACAGGGAACATCTTAATATAAATAATGAATAAATATATTATTATAGTTTAATGCGATAATTATAGAGATTATAGTAAAATAGTTTTTTTTTTTTTTTTATATATTTTTTTTTCTTTTTTTTCATTATTCTTTTTTATATGTAACAGTAAAATTAAAAATATTATAATAAATAAAAATTAATATTTATAAGGAAAATATGACAAATTATTAGAATATGAAATAATTAGTAATAATTATTATTATTAAATATAAATAATATTAATAATTCTTCAATAAAATTCTAACTATAATAATTATTAATTTTTGTTAATTATTATAAAATATAAAAACTACTTATATAAAAAAATATTATAAACATACATTTATTATTGTATTACTTTATTGATAATTCTTTAATAACTATTCATATCATTAATTATATAATTATATTTAAATTTTAATATAAATTTCATAATTCAGAAACTTTCGTTAGTATTATTTATAATATTATCAATATTGGCAGTATTGCTAATATATAATATTACTGCCTTTTTTTATATATATATTAAAATTTTAAAATAATTATTTTTAATATTATCAATATTTCAAATTTTATACATTTATATATTCCTTATTAAATATTGGTAAATATATATAACTTTAATTCTTATAATAATATTTATGTATATTCTTTGTTAAATATTAGCAAATATATATAACTTTAATTCTTAAAATATTATTTTTTTTAAACATATACAAAAAACTTTCTTTATTATAAATTATATTTTTTATATTTCTTATTATTTCTTTTTGAATGATATAATTAATAAAGATTATATTAAAATGGTACAAATAAATATACAATATTATTTCATTTTTATATTGAAATATCATTTTTTTTTTTTACTAAAACTTTCAATTATAAATCTAACCTTTAAATTAGTTTATTGATATATTAAAAATTTAAAAATTAATTGTTTAACTACATTATAATTTTTTTTTTTTTCTATATATATATATAAAGAAAAAATAGGAATAGTACATCAATATCAATGGCAAAAATAAAAAAAGGTGCAAAAGGAAATAAAAAGGCTATTAATAATAATAATACTATTGAAATACCTTCGAGTATGCCTTTAACGAAATCAATAATAAATAATGATTTTGATTTATTTAATAAAACCATTTCAAATTTAAATCTTCCCATTTTTAAAAATAAAACTATTTCATCATTTCAATGTGAAAAAACTCAAGGAGAACGTTTAACTAAAGGAACTTCGACTCCAGTTTATACTATTAAGGTTTCTTTAGCTAATAAAGAAGATATGCATTTTATTTTAAAATTTATTAAATTATCTGAAAGATCTGATCCAAAATTTTTAGAAGAATCTTATAAAATTGAAAATAATTTTTATAATGATGAACTTATTAAAGAAAAAATAAATGAAAGTCAATTAAATATACCAAATCTTTATTGTTTTGAGGAAGATAAAAAATTACAACTTATGTCCTTTTTTATGAAAGATATTAGTATAGATTTCCAAGAGCATCCTGAAGCACCGAATATTGCTCAAGCAAAATTAGCATTAGAATGGCTTGCTGTATGGCATTCTCTTTTTTGGATGGAACACTGGAATTGGCCAAAGAATCTTTGGAAAGAAGGATGTTTTTGGGTTTTAAATCGTAAAGGAAAAAGTAAGTATTAAATAATAATAATAATAATATTAATATTAATTAAACACATTTAATAATGATATAATAATTGAGAGAATTTAAATTAATTTATTAATAAAATCAATTAAATGAAATGAACTTAATATTAATTAATAGTAAAAAAATATTATTTATTGATTTAAAATATATAAATAAAGTAATTAATTAATAAATTAATATTCAATTCCTTAAAAATTAATATGGTTATTATAAATTGTAGATAAAATCAAGTTTATATTTAATATATATTGAAATTTAAAAATAATAAATAAATATTTTATTTAATATAAAATCCATAAAAATTCATATGAATTATTAATCATGATTTTATTTATATATTTATTTATTTATTGCTTATATTTTTTAAGATAATTTACAATCAATTCCCCAAACATGGAATTCATTAATAAAAAATATGAATAAAAAATATAATTATGTAATACAAGAAAAAGGTTTTCATGATTTTGGTAAACGTATAATGAATGCTGCTAATGGTATCTATCAAGTACTAAATAATACAAGGTATAGAACTATAATTCATGGTGATTTCAAACCAGCCAATATGTTTTTCAATAACAACTCATGTTCTGTATGTGATTTTCAATTTTCTGGAGCAGGTGTTCCTTTACAAGATGTTGTATACTTTTTATTTCCTGATGCATTAATGAATTTTGCTGGAAATGAAGAACAACTTTTGAAACATTATTTCGATAAATTAACAAATTTAGGAATAGATACTATGGATTATGAATTATGTGTAAAATTATATGAACTTTGTATGTTAGATTATTTAAGATATTTACTCGAAAAAGGATGGATGTGTTATTCAGAAGAAGAAGTAAAAATAGTACAAAAGTGTAATTTATGGCTATCTAAATATGATAATTATCAAATATTAAATGAAAAGGAATATACCGAAAAAATAAATGAACAAATATATTAATTATTATTATTATTATTATTATTTAAAAAAAAAAAAAAAAAAGAAATAAAAAAATTTAAAATGAAATTGTACAAAAATTAGAATCTATTATCATATATATATATAGATATAGATATATATTTGTTATTTATTAATATAATTTTAATTTTTAATTTCCATTGTAGTTTAATATCTTTGATTTAAATAGAATATAAATATCTACTTTAATAATCTTTATTTATTGAATGTTCATACTTCATATAATATTACCTTCATTTAAATATATATAAATAACTATTTCAATAATCAATATTGAATATTCATATATCATATATTATTTTCCTATAGAATAACTATTACTATATAAACCATATTATAAATAATAAATTATATAAGTAATTAAATATAATTAAATGTAAATTAATGTTTTTATATGGATTTGCTATTTACATGTTTATAAATGATTTTTTTTTTAAATCATAAATATTATTTAAATATTTATATTTTATTAGTTATTTTTAAATATATAAACAAGATAAGAAATAAATACAAAAAAAAAAAAAAAAGTTTATAATTTTCAAAACAATACTAAATGATTTTTTTATATGAATCCTTTAAATTTTTAAACTTTTTTATTGAAATTTAATTTTTTTTTTATTTAATAGAATATTGAGCATTTATATACTAAGATATATATATATATATAGAAAGAGAGAGAGATTAGATGTTAAATAAATATTTTATTGTAGATAAAATATATCTTTAACAAGTATATTTAAACATTTTTATTTTTATATGTCTTTTTAACTTTTTATTAAATGATGTGGTTCCCAAACAATTCAAGAGAGCTATGTTAATAATCCAGTAAGACAAGACTGCCATATTCAATAATAATCATAACCTTTCTTTATAATTATATGTTGTTAAAGTTATAATTAGTTTAGTTTCTAATTATATCTATTATATCATGTGAAGTAATTATCTTTTAAACTATAATATTATCTAGATTTTAATGATATATATATATATTTTAATTGATTACTTTACACATATTTATACATGTTAATATTTCTTATTTTCTTATTTTTAAATGTAATATATTTGCCACATCAAAAAAAATTATTATGAGCCACATTACACGTAATATTTAAATATTGAAATATTAAACCTAGTGTGACTGTAACAGTAACACAACATCCCATACTTGTACCATAAATAAACTATTTTTTCTTATTTTGTTCAAGATTAAAATATCCACATTTAAAATAATTAATCTTCTGTAGTATTTAAATATTAATTAATTTGATTTAAGAAAGTCTTTATTTATATCATGATATTCATGATAATTTTTGTTTTAATGTCTTTAATAGAATTATTGATTTTATTAAATTTAAAATTAAATAATTAACAAATATATTATATAATACTTAAAGAACTATTTATTATTATTACTTTTATTTTTTATTATTTATTATTATAGAATTATTATAATAATTATTTTTATTCATTATTATTATTTATTATTATTTATTATAATTATAATTATTATTATTATTATTACTTCTTATAATTAGATATTTTGTTCTTCGTGAAAACACGTGATTTATATATAATATATAAATATATAATATTATATATTAGTATTAAAAAAATGTATGAATTGTTAAAATAAAAAAATAGAAAAAAAGAACAATAATATTAAATGGGTATTTTATAATTAAATAATTAATATAAATTTTTATTCAATTTTATTAATTTATTTATTTATTCATTTATTTTTAATTATAATTAAATATATTATATTTAATTATATATAATAAATAAACCATTTAATTAAATACAATTAATTACATTTTGCTATTGTTATTATTATTCTTACCATGAAAGTTTCATCCAAGTTTTTCTCTTTTTTATAATAAAAAAAAAAAACCTTTTAATCAATTTAATAAAAAGTTAAAAAAAAAATAGAAAAAAAATAAAAAAATAAAGATAAATATAAAATAAAATAAAAAAAAACAAAAAATTATAAATAAATATTTTAAAAATAAATAGATAAATTGAAATTATTCAATTCATATAAATTATATAATTATTATTATATATATATATATACAAATAAAATCAAATTATATTTTAATAAAAATAATAATAATAATAATAAAAATTCAGTTTTTTTTTTAATAACATTAATAATTCTGAAATAGTAATAACATATTACAAATAAATAAATTTCTTTAGTATTAATTTATTAACAACAAAAATACCTAAAAGATTTAATTCTTTTTTATAAAAGTCCTAATAAAATAAATAAATAAATAAATAAATAATAAATCCAAAATTATATATAATATTTATTATAAATAACTATAATAGTATATATAAATTTATTATATTAGTAAATATATTAACAAATAAATAAATTTTAATGAATCTTAATAAATAAATAAATAAATAAATAAAAATAAATAAGAAAATTTCAAATTATCAAAAATATTTATATTTAGAATATACCAAAAAAAATAAAAAATAAAATAAAAGATAAATTAGTAAACAAATAGAAATAAATAAAAAAAAACTAAAAAAAAAAAATAAGAATTATATTATATTATATATTTAATTATAAATAAAGGTTATTTTTAAAATCAAATAAACTTTTTTAATATTATATATTATTAAATATACTCTGTAAAATTCTTTTTTATTAATAAGCTAAAGAGCTATTATTAATAATCAACAATTAAAACAGAATGGATTTCTATAATGATTCTAAAAATTTTTCGAAAGGTAAAAAATAATTTTCCTTTTTTTTATATAAATATTTATTAATGATTATCAATATACACTATAAAAAATATATATATATATATATACTTCTTTTTATTTTTTTTATTTATTATTTTCCTTTTTTTTTTTCGTTTAAATTCCATTGTTTATATTATTTTATTCATTAATATATATTGTTTATTTTTTTTAATAATTATCAAAATATATATATATATATAATATAAAATTTATCGAAATAAATATAAAATAATTTTGTTTAAAATGAAATAAAACTTTTAAATATAAAGGTGATAGACCTGGATTGACATTATCACAAGAGGAAAAATCAGCATATGCAATATTTTATGCTAAAGCAGAACCTAGTAGTAATGGATCAATCGGTACAAATCAAGCTATAAATTTTTTAAAAAAGTCAAAACTTCCTGGTGATATATTAAATGAGGTATATAAAATTTTTTTAAATTGTTTTATTGGCAAAAATAAATTTTTCAAAAAATAAGAAAAAAAAAAATGAAATGAATTAAATTGGAAAAAAAATGTAAATGTTGACATTATTGGCATATTTTTTTTATTATATTTTGAAATATATATAAAGATATGGAAATTAACTCAAGTTAACAACACTTTAACTCGTGAAGGTTTCTATAAAGCTTTAAAATATGTAGCTTTAGCTCAAAACAATCAACCAGTAAATCCACATTTATTATATGCTTGTAAGTTAAAAGATATTTAAAAGTATATTTTATGAAATATCCATTTAAATAATTGAAATTAAATTTATATATTTATAAATATATTTTATTTTTAATATTTATAAACATTTTTTTATTTTATATTTATACATTATTTAATTCTTTTATAAAGCTACCCCACTCCCAATTTTCGAAGGAATATATTTAAATAATAATAATTTTAATTCAAATGTAAATCAAGGAAAAGATATAAATGATTTAACCATTTCTGATATTGAATATGATAAATGGTCAAATCTTTTCTATCAATCAAAACCTGTTAATAATAATATTAGTGGTAATTATATCTTTAGTTTTTTTTTTGCATATTCTAAATACAGTTTTCATTATATATAAAAATTTTATAACCATTTTATAATTACAAAAAATTTTAATGATTTAAATTTTCATTTTCATAAATTTTTAATAATAATAATAACGTTTTTTAATAGGTAATACTGCTAAAGATATATTTTTAAAATCAGGACTTTCTACAAGTATATTAGCTGAAGTCTGGTAATTAAATAATAAAATAATATAATATTAAAGAAAATAATTAATAATAAATAATCTCTATAATAATATATCAAGTTTATTTATTTATTAAATTATATTTATTAATCAATCATATATAAATATTAATTTTATTTTATTTTTTTTTTAATTTATTTTTTTTTATTTTATTTTATTTTATTTTATTTTATTTTGTTATTATCTGTTGTTATTTATTATAAATATATATACAATATAAATAGGCAATTAGTTGATTTAGAAAAGTCTGGTGAATTAGATTTAAATGAATTTTTAATTGCTATGTTTATTATTATGAGATTAAAAGATGGAACTATTCGTGAAGTTCCTCGTGCTATTCCATCAAATCTTTGGAAATCTGTTGCATACAATAAAAAGAGTTCCAATTATAATGCTCTTACTAATAGAAATAGATTTGGTGCTAATAATGAAAATTCGTTTTCAAATAATTTTAATTCATCTGTTCCATTAAATAGAACAGGTGGTTCTATTACACTTAACGTTACAGGTAGTAATCAAGTTGGTCTTAATGTTACAGGTAGTAATCAAGTTGGTCTTAACCTTACAGGAGGTTCTATACCATTAAATATGACAGGTGGAAGTATTAATGTTAACAAGACTGGTGGTAGTGTTTCTTCTCTCACTAAATCTAATGGTAATATAACCCAAAATAATGTATTATTATCATCAGGTATTGGTTATAAAAATAATTCATATAATTCTTCATTAAATAATTTCAATTCTCCAATGTTATCTACCCATTCCTCTAGTCAATCTGTAAATTCTGGTTATGGTAATACTGATTATGCTATTACCCCCCAAGAAAAGGAAAAATATGACCAATTATTTAATAAAATTGATATCATGGGTAATCAATATATTACTGGTGAACAAAGTATGGATTTCTTCTTGAAGTCTGGTTTATCAACTCCAGAATTAGCTCAAATTTGGGAATTAGCTGATATGTCTAAAGTTGGTCGTCTTACTCGTGAAGAATTTTACATTGCTATGCATTTAATTCGTCAAAGAAAATCTGGTATGGATTTACCATCTACTTTACCAACTTGCTTAATTCCACCTTCCTTACGTAAAAGTAGTATTAGTAGCATAAGTAATAATTCTCAAATAGGTCAAATGAATAGTTCCTATCCTGCTACATCAAAAGTTGGTAATGAAAGTTTCCTTAGCTCTTTTGACTCATCATCTACTTCTTCAGTTAATAAATATAATAACAGTTCTTTAGGTTTCAGTTCATTAAGAAATAACGCTGGTAATACAGTGGAAAATGAAGTTAATCAATTAAGAAGTGAAATTCAACAAATGGATAATAGCATATCTTCCATAACTAAAGATAAGCAAACTATAAAGAGTCAACGTGATCAACTAGAACAAGAATTAAAAGATTTAGTTAGTAAAAAGAATGATTTATCTATGAAGCTTACTCAATTAAAGATTTCTTATGATTCAGAAAACTTAATGTTAAATGATTTAAGAAATACTTTTGCTAAAGAAAATCAAAATAGAGAAGCTGCTCAAGCTGAATGTAATCAATTAGAAGAAATGGTTAAGAATTTAAAGAATGAAAAAATGTTCATTGAACATGATATTGAAAGAAGTAAAGAAGAAGTTACTCAACTTAATAATCGTATTAAAGAATTAAAGAATGAATATAGTATTCTTAAAGAAGAAGTTGATCGTTTAAATAATGAACAAAAACATCAAAATGATATGTTAAATGTTACTCGTCAAATGACTATGGCTGAACAACAAAAAGTTGATCAATTAAAACAAGATAAAATGAATATTCAAGTTAGTATTATGAATAATCAAAAAGAATTAAATAAGAATGGTTCCTCAAAAGAAAATGTTTCAGTTAAACAAGATAGTAAAGTAATTAATCCATTTGAACAAGAAGATGAAAAATCCGATTTCTTTTCTAATCCAACTACTGGTTCAATTCATATGCCTCAACCAAAGGGTAAAAATGCCTTTGATGATGCATTTGATACTTTAAGTGCTCGTGCTGCTACTATTAATTCTGAACAATTTAATGCTTCCTTTGATGATGCTTTTGGTACTCCAACTACTGCACCAGTTAAAGGTAAAAGTCAAAGTAGTGCTTTTGATGATGCTTTTGGTACCCCAACATCTGCTTCAGTTAAAGGTCAAAGTCAAAGTAATGCCTTTGATGATGCCTTCCAAGTACCAAATTCTACCTCAAAACCAAAGCAAGCTTCTCAAAATGAAAACATCTTTGATGATGCCTTCCAAGTTTCTTCACCAAAAAAAGATGCCTTTGATGATGATTTTGATAAACATGCACAAAGTATTCCAAATGCTTTTGATGATGCTTTTAATGTTCCATCTACTAATAATAAAACAACAGAATCAAATCAAAATAAGAATGCATTTGCTACTGATTTCTCATCATTAAATAACAATAATTCTGCTTTAGAAAATCCATTTTCAAGTACTACTAATATTGCTATGCCAACTCCTGCTAAAGATGCTTTTGATGATGCATTCAATGTTCCATCGGAATCCAAAAAGAGTACTGATAATGTTAATACTTTTGATGATGCCTTTACTGATCCTAGTGGTTTTGAAGATGCTTTCAAAAATGCTGATCCTAATGCTAATACAAATACCAATGCCAATGCTAATGCCAATGCCAATGCTCAACCTTCACCAGAAGGTTTTGAAGCTGATTTTGAAAATGCTTTCTCTGGTAGCGATGCTAATGTTTTTGAAAATAAAACACAAAATGAAAAACCTGATCTTGCTGGTTTTTCATTTACAAATGTTTCACAAACTCAAGGATTTGAAAATGTTTCAAAATCTCAAAATGAAAAAATGGATCTTGTTGGTTTTTCATTTGAAAATGCTTTTGATGCTGCAGCTGCTTCTGCCACAAATGCTAATGCACAAGCTCAAACTTCAGTAACTACTGATGCTCCTCAAGTCACATCACCAGAAATTGTTAATAATATAAATGATAATAATAAAAAAGATGAAGAAAATAATAGTAGTGTTGCTGAAGAAGTTGATGATAATGATAATGAAGATGATGATGAAAGTCTTGAAGTTCAAGAAATTGAAAATCCATTTGATGATAATAAAAATATTGAGGATGATGAAAATTACATAGATGATGATGATGATGATGACAACGACGACGATGATGATGATGATGATGATGATGATGAAGATGAAGATGAAGAAGTTGAAAGTTCAGTTGACGCACCTGAACCACAACATCAACATGTTACTATTCCAGCCCCAGTTTCTCTATCAATACAAGAAGATATACCAGTTAATACACCAGTTTCTGCTCCAATTCCAGTATCAACACCAGTTTCTGCTCCAATTTCAACTCCAATTTCTGCTCCTGTTAATGAGCAAAATAAATCTCCACATCAAAAAGTAATTAAACAAGTTGTTGTTGAAGAAATTGTTGAAGAAATTGTTGAAGAATCAATTCCTGGTTCAGCATTTACTGAACAACCATCACAACAATTCCCATTTAAAACTATTACTACTAACACTGTTATTTCTGATATTCCTGAACAATCATCTCAAAATGAATCAATACCAACACCAGTTCTTGATCAAGTTCAATCACAACCAAAACAAGAACAAGAACAAGAACCACAAGAACCACAAGAACCACAAGAATCACAAGAACAACAAGAACAACAAGAACAACAAGAACAACAAGAACAACAAGAACAACAAGAACAACAAGAATCACAAGAACAACAAGAACCACAAGAACAACAAGAACAACAAGAACAACAACAACAAGAACAAGTACAACAACCACAACCAGAAAATCCATTTGAAAATCAAGATGATATATTCAATGATGAAAATGCTTTTGAAACTGATTTTAATAGTGCTTTTGAAAATATGGCTATAACAAATAATAATAATGAACAACATTCTGAAGGTAATATGATAAAATCAAATTCAAATAATTCAATGAAATTTGATAATTTTGATATTGATAAAGAATTCCAACAATTTAACTTTGATAAAGAGAATAATGAGAATCCTAATGTTCAAAATATTGATAATAATATAAATAATTCATTTGATGAAGAATTTAAAACTGGATTTGATGAAAATGATTTTAATTTCGATACTACCTTTGTCAATACTAATGCTAAAGTAAATCAAAATCAAAATCAAAATCAAAATCAAAATTCAAATATGAATTCTTCTCTTGATGCTTTTGCTGAACAATCTAATTCTACTGCTCATTTTGATACCAATTTTGATGACGCCTTTAATTTTGATAATTTCTATGATAAAAATAATCAACAAAAACAATCTGATGCATTTATGGATGAAGCCTTTGGTGTTACTAATACAACATCAACTACTGATAATAATGCTAATGCATTTGATAATTCTGCTTTTGAAAATAATTTCAATGACTTTGGTGGTGATCCATTTGCTGCTTTTGATACTAACGCAAGTGCCACTGCAACTCCTACTACTGCCCCTGTCAATCCATCAGCTCAATCTCCAGATAAAGAAAATAAAGAATAAAAAATAAATAAAAAATAAAAAATAAAAATAAAAATAAAAATAAATATAAATATAAAATAAAACAAAATAAAATAATAAATGAAAAATAACAATTAATAGGTACAAAAAAAAAAAAAAAAATAAAATAAATAAATAAATAATAATAGTAATAAATAAATATATTAAAATCAAATCATATTAAAAAAATCGTAATAATAATTAAAATATTCAAAATTTCAATTAATCAAAAATAAAAATCTTCATTTTCTTTATATGTGTATATATATATACATTTATTTTTTTTTTAAACCTAAATATACTTATATAAATACATTTTCTTTTTCTAAACAAATAAATTATAAAAAATAATAATATATATATATATATTATATATAATAATAATCATATATCATATAATATTAAAAAAAAAATATTAATAAATAAAATATGTCAATAATATATAATATTAAAATATTACTAATAAACAAATATATATAATATAATATAATATAATATAATATAATATAAAAGCAAATTAAAAATAAATAAAATATATATATAAATTATAATATTTTAAAAAATTCGTAACATTTACACATAAATTATATAAAAACAAGAAAAAAAAAAAAAACTTTCTAATATATTTTAATATTATATAGTTAGATTTATATAGAATATAAAAAAAATAATTAATAGATTAATTTTATTATATTATTTTCTTTTTTTTTTAATTTATTTTCTTTTTTAATTTTTATTATTCTTTTAAAGATTTAACATAATCTTCTAATATTTTACGTTTATAATTAATATCAACTGGAGGACAAACTAAAGATGGTAAATAATTAATTTCTTTTACAGGTTGACATATCTCTTCAAAAAAATTCATTTGATATTCAGTTAATTTTACAAATGTTAATTTAAATTCATTAATAATACCTTCAAAACACCATGGAAATAATATACCACCTTTATTTAATTTATATAATATTGGATCTTCTATTGCCATTAAACATTTATCCCAATTTTTTTCCTTTTTTGAAAGAATATGACCCTTTCTTGGACTAATAACATTTTCTGAATATTGAAATTCAAATCCATAATATTCAAAAAATTCTATTAATAATTCACCAATACTTTTTGTATTTAGATTAGAATCAAAATTTATTGTTTCTGTTATTGATGATAAAATTTCATCTTCTTTTTCTTTTTCTTCTTTAAATCCTTCTATATTATTATATTTTTGTTGTTCTCTTGTACTTAGTTCATTCAATTTATTTATTTCCTCTTGAAGTGATTCAGAACTTGGAAGAATTGGTGGTTGTTGAATTTGTAAAAAAAAGATTAATAACAAAATATAAGTATATGAATTTATCTTTTATATAATATATTAAAAAATAATAATAATAATTAGTTAATTGATTAAATTATATATATATATTTTTTTTTATTTTTCTATTATAACAAATAAATATTTCTTTTATTATATATTTTTTTATTTTTCTATTATAATAAATAAATATTTCTTTTATTATATATACCATTCTTTCAATAACATCTCCTTTATCAATATATCTTTGCTTTGCCCAATACTTAATAATTAAAGCTAATATTTTAAATCGTTCATCTATTTGAGTATATATCTTAAATAATTGTAAATTTTTTGATAAACCATTAAAATTAGCACTTATATCCACATTAATATTTTCTTTTTCATCAAAAAATTTGCATAAACGACTATTTTTTTTTTTTTTTGCAGTTATATATATATATATATATATATATATAGAGAGAGAGAGAGAGAGAGAGAGAGAGAGAGTTTATTAATGATATAAATAATTCATTATATTTAATAATAATAATAATAATAATAATAAATGAAATTCTAGAATAATATATTAAATAATCTATAAATATACATACCTGTTAGTTTTAATATCTGTTATAACATTTGTGTCTTTCATACCTAAATCTGTGAAAACTATACCTAATTTCTGTAATATACTAAAATTTTCTTCTTCATTACTTGTTTTTATATAAATATCTATATCACTTTCCTTTAATGCTAATTGCGTATAATATGAACTAGTTTTTTAATAGAGATAAAAAAAAAATATTTTAACGTACATACATTTATTAATAAATATTATAAATAAAATAAATATATCATATATTTCCATTTATACATATATATTATAAAAATTTAAAATTTGAAATTTAAATATTTAATTTAAAAACTTGATAATTAATAATTGTCAAAAAAAATTTTTTTTGTATATTTTATATCATATCATATATTATATAAATAATAATTCTTACCCTGTGAAATATATTTCATTGTTAATGCCATTCTTTCTCATTATATTTTTTAAATAATTAAAATATTTCCATTTTCTTTCGTATGTTTCGGTATCCATAAAATAAATCTTATTTATTATCATTATTATTTAATAATACAAAATTATATATAAAATTAATTATCGGATTTAATTATCGTCATAAATTATTATTATTATTATTATTATTATTATTATTATTATTATTATTATTATTATTATTATTATTATTATTATTATTATTATAATCATTATTATTATTATTATAAAACATACTGTTTTATATTTTATTAAAGATTGAGATAATTTTTGATAGTCAATTCTTGATTTCATTTGATTCCTATAATCTTTATTTTCATATATTTCTTTATATTCAATATTATCATTCGAAAACACCCAATTAAAAGGAACTTTCTTTATTTTATATATATTAAATTCATAAAAAATTATATGTTAAATTAATTAAAAATTATATTTTGTGTATTCATTATTTTAATTATAAAATTTTATTATTCCTTACAAAAGAATTCTTTTGAATTTTTTCCAGCTCAGGAAAAGGAACCAATTCAATATCTTTTTTCAAATTACTAAATAAATTATCTAAATAATCATTCCCATGTCTATTTAAATATTCTACTATTTCCATTTTATTCAAATCCTCATTCCATTCTTCTTTTTGACTAATGGTATAAATGTCTGTTAAATTATTTTCTTTTATCCATCTACGCAATCCATTTCTATTTATTATTATCATCATTGTTATAAAATTCCATATAAAATGTATAGAAAAAAAAATAATAATCAGTATTTAATTCTTATTAAATTTAATTACTCATTAAAAAAAAAAAAAGAAGAAAAAAAAAAAAGTTACTTTAATAATTTTTTAATGCTTTTATATTCTGAAATCTTTTCTTTAACAAAAATTAAGTTTAAAGTATCTTTCTTATTATTAATAAAAATAGTTTCTAATATTGAAAATATCTGAACATTTCTAAATGTTTTAAATCTTTCTTTTTTCCATTCAATATAATATTTTTCAATTGTTTTAGCTTTTGGAAATCTATCAACAATCATATTTTGTTTGTTTGTTTGTTTTTTGTTCATTCTACTTTTTGTTTTTTATTCTTTATTTCTTATTTTTTTCACTTTGCTTTATTTATTATAATTATATTAACATGATTAACAATAAAAAAAAAAAAAGCAAAGTTAAAGGAATGCTTTATTTATTATAATTATATTAACATGATTAACAATAAAAAAAAAAAAAGCGAAGTTAAAGGAATAATATAATTAATATAATAAAAAATTGAAAAATGAACAAAATATATTAAATAAAAATAAATATTGATTTTTTCTGTGTAATGTTACATAATTCAATAATCAACATAAAAAATTAAAAAAAAAATATATTAATTAATATTTTTGTTTAATTTTTATTATTTAATTTATACACTTTTAAAAAAAAAAAAAAAAAAAAAAAAATTTAATATATTCACTAATTATATATAAAAATTTATGGTATATTTGATTATATTATCTTTTTATATATATATAAACCTATATATATATATATTTATTAATAAATTAATTGAATTAATTATAATGTTGTTATATTTTATGATTTATTTATTTATCTATTTATCTACTTATTTATTTATTTATTTATTTATTTATTTATTTATTTATTTATTTATTTATTTATTTATTTATTTATTATTCATCTTTTTTATTTATAATAGTCATTTGAATTTGTGAAAATTCTTCATCATGATAAAAAATCATAGGAACTTGATCTATTAATTCTATATGAATAGTTATATTATGTTTATTTAATTGTTCTAAAAATAAATCATACGTTGATTGCTGACGAAGAGGATTACATAAAATAATAGTTATAAGTGGTATAGCTTTTAAAAAAATCGATAAAATATTTACAAGTGGTTCAATATTCTCCGGATTATAAATAACATCTGCACAAATAATTAAATCTAAATTTTTATATTCGGACATATCTAAATATTTTTCATTCCAATCTAATTTTTCAACTTTAGGTATAGTACAATTTTCCTTTTCTAATAATAATTGATTTGCTTCAATATTTTGTTGAAGACGTTGAAGAACATCACAATTAACGTCAGTTGCCAGAACAGTTTTTGCTCCTAATTTTGCACAAATTAATGAAAGAAGTCCAATACCTGCACCTAATTCAATAATATTTTTATTTTTACATATTTTAGGATTTTGAATAAAATATTCTGATAAACGAAGACTTGCTTCCCAAGTTCTTAATCCTGTTGTTCCTTTAGATATCATAGATTTATCTTCTAAAAGTTTTATTATATTATTACATGATTTATCTAAACTATATATTTTCCACCATGTATTATTATCTTCTTCATTAGTTTTATTAATATTATTATTACTTGTATTATTGTTATTATTTATTGTTGTAATAAGTGTACTATTTAAATTAATATTTATATTATTATTAGCATTCGTATTATCATTTTTTTCTTCAAATAATAAATTTAAATAGAAATTTAAAAGGTCCTCATTCATTTCACAAAAATTTTTTTCAATAATATTTATAATTTTTTTTAAACATTGTACAGTATAATTATTTGTTATTTTATTAGGTATATGGTATTCTTTAATAATGGATAATATCTCGGCTTGAGCAGAAACACTAAGATTACTAGGTATAGGTTGCCAATTTAAATTATATAATGGCACTATTTGTAAATATTGTTTTTTAAAAGAATATATAAATTCTTGCTCCTCTAAATTAATTTCACTCATCTTTTTTTTATTTTTTTTCACCACCTTAATTTTTTTTATAATATAAAAATATATAATTATAAATTTAAATTATTCAAGAAAAAAAAATAGAATTCAAATATATAATAATTAATTTATTTATTGTGTTATTTATTCTTTATTCTTTATTATTGGTATTGTTATTATTTCTTCCATTTAATATCTAATATCTTCAAATTTTAAATGTATAATTCCATTTATATAATTTTTTAAAAATTAAAAAATAACAAACAAATATACTTCATAATATTTTTTCAAACAAATTTATAAAATTATAAAAAAAAAAAAAAAAAAAAAAAAAAAAAAAGAAAGAAAAAAGAAAATTATAAAAACTGATAAATGATTGGCCGACAATACGAAATTTATAATAATAAAATTCTGATATTTTTTAATAAATTTTCATTTTTAATTTATTATTAATTCATAATTAAAAATTATATAAAAAATATTTAATATATAATAAGGTATTTTTGTATATTTATTGTTTAACATTTCAAATTATAATAAAATTTTAAAATTTCAATTTCAAAATCTTTTAAATTCTAATTTCAAAAAAATAATATTTATTGTAAGTAATAAAATGATATAGATTTTATATAAATTTATTAATAATAATAATTAAAATTAATCTATGTAATAATAAAAAGATAAAATAAAATAATAATAAAAGTAAATTATTAAAGAGAAAAAAATGTTTACAGGAATTGTCGAAATTCAAGGAAAAATTCTTTCCATTAATAAAAATGATGATACCGAATCCGGTGGTAAAGGTTTCTCACTTGTTATTGGAGAAGCTGAATCTATTTTAGGAGATTGTCATCTTGGTGATAGTATTGCTGTTAATGGTATTAAACACATCGAAATTATAAACTATATATTTATTATTATTATATACTCATTCATATATAAATTTAAATTATTAAACATGAATTACTACGTCAGGTACATGTTTAACTGTAACTGAATTTAATAAAGAAAGAGATAACTTTAAAGTTAATATTGCCCCAGAAACTGTTAGAAAAACTAATTTAGGTATTAATATCATTTAAGATAGATATTAATTGATTATTATAATTATAATAATGAATAATAATAATAATAATAAATAATAATAAATAATTATAATAAATATTAATAAATATAAAATAATGTAATATAATAATTGTAATAATAATAATAATAATAACAGGTTTATTAAAAGAAGGTTCTTACGTTAACCTTGAAAGAGCTATGTCTACAGAAACTCGTTTTGGAGGTCACCTTGTTCAGGTATAATATCGTTTTTTTTTTTTTTTTATTAATTTATATAATAAATTTATTTATTTATGTATGTATGTATTTATTTATTTATTTATTTATTTATTTATTTATTTATTTATTTATTTATTTATTTATTTATTTATTTATTTATTTATTTATTTATTTATTTATTTATTTATTTATTTATTTATTTATTTATTTATTTATTTATTTATTTATTTATTTATTTATTTATTTATTTATTTATTTACTTATTTATATTTAAAAGGGACATGTTAATACCACTGTTAAAGTTGATTCTGTTGTGCTTGATCCACCAAATTCTTTAATTGTTACTTTTTATGTACCAGAAGTTTCAACTTTAAAAGATTATCATGATGATGATGTAATGCTAGATATCCTTCCAAAAGGATTTGTATGTCTTGATGGTGTTTCTCTTACTATTACTAATGTTAATCGTTCAGAACGTAAATTTAGTGTTATGCTTATTCCACATACTCAAAAGATGGTAACTCTTGGTAAATGTCAAGCTGGAGATATTGTAAATATTGAAGTTGATAATAATACCAAGACTATAAGACGTGCCTTAGAAGAAAATGGTATTCTTCAACGTGTTGTTGAAAGACAAGATAAATTAGAAAAAGAACTTGAATTTATTAAAAACCAGTTAAACTCGTTAATAAAAAATAATTAATTCTTTTACAATAAATATGGAAATAACCACTAAAATAAAAACTTAGAAAATAACAATTGTAATACTAAATAAAATAATGAATTATAAATATATATTAAAATAAATACCAAACACTAATAACATATAAATAAAATATAAATAAAATAATAGTTTAAATATTTTAACTTGAACAATACCATAATAAAAATAAATATTTAATTAATTATTAATGATATTGTTTTTTCTTCTTTATTATATATATTATAGTTATCAAAATTAAATTTATAAGCAAAAATCATGCTGTAAATAATAATGAAAAAAATTATAATTTAATAAAATATGTATTATTATATTTTTTGCAAATTAATATTTTTTTTTTTTTTTTCTTTTTTAATTCTTTATTTTTTAAAATTAATTTATAGTCTTGCATAACATTAAATCTCTATAAATTTATTAACTTCTTGTATTATTAAAAAGTTAAAAAATGAAAAATAACCACTCACGGCGGGACTTGAACCCGCAATCTTCAGATTAGAAGTCTGACGCCCTATCCGATTAGGCTACGCGAGCTTATTGTTGCTCAAATGATAAATTCATCTATTATCTTAATTTGAAAAATGCCTTCAAAAGTGATAATGTCGCGAATATTAGTGGATTTAAAATTGAAATTCACTAATAGATCAATTACATTTAAATTTCGTTATTGACTAAATCACTTAAAATTCGATTTTCAATAAAATAAACAAATATTAAAAAGTAATTAAATTGATATTGTAAAGGGTTTGGACAAATTAAATAAATATTAATCAACTTAATTTAACCCTTAAGATATTAATAAAAATAATCAGAAGAAAAATAACGATAACTTGCCAAATAATTGAGATTTTCCGCCGCTTCGCTTTGATTTTATGCTCATTGGGAAGCTCTGCTCAAGAGCTACAACATATCTGAATTTCAGCCCATTTGGACCACTGGTTGGCGAGATATTGGACTTTAAAGGTTTACACAATATAAAAATATAATTAAATATTTACAAGGATCCATAAATAAATAATTATAAAATTTATATAGATAAAATCTTTTTATTTCAATAATTATATTATAATTTATAATAATAATAATTATTCAGATATACAGAAAACGCCTTCAAATAATTTTATAAAATATTAATTAGAATAATAATAATAATTTATATAATATATTATAATAATTGTTAATTATTTTTATAAAAATTAGAATAGTTGATTATTATATTAATTTACAGAAATTCTTAGAATTCTAAAAATCTCAAAAAGATTTAAAATTTACTTAAGATCTTAAATAATTAAAAATATCCCATTTTATCTATAATAATTAATTATACAGAAAAGATCATAAAAATCCAAAGATAAAAATAATTAATATATAGATAAATAATTAAATAGTATACTAAACAATTAAATAATTAAATAGTTAACTAGTTAAATAATTAGAATAGTTATAAATCTAAATCTTAGATTATAAATTCTTATCATTAAATTTATTAATAGTTTATATAGTTTTATATTAGTTTTATATAGTTAGATTTTTATCAATATTATTTTATTCATATATTTTATTTAAAATTATACATGTATAAATATATTATCAATAGATTATAATAATTAAATGTATTAATAATTATTAGATTTAGAAAAAGTATAAATAAGGATTGAAATTACAATTCCTTTTAATCTTTGTAAGATTATTAAATAACTTAGAATTAATGACTTAATAATTATTATTTAAACTTTTCTTAATTAATTATTAATAAAAAATATTATTATAAAACTTAATTATTTTAAAAAAGTGTTCTTTTAATTAATTA
This sequence comes from Anaeromyces robustus, assembly GCA_002104895.1. Classification (NCBI taxonomy): domain Eukaryota; kingdom Fungi; phylum Neocallimastigomycota; class Neocallimastigomycetes; order Neocallimastigales; family Neocallimastigaceae; genus Anaeromyces; species Anaeromyces robustus. Next base: position 4,829 of record MCFG01000539.1, on the reverse strand, counting down.
ATTTATTGTGTATTAATAAATAAATTTGCCTATTAATTATATATTTGTTTAATTAGTTATTTTGTTATTAATTAAACATCTTGACCTGACCATTATTAAACCAAAACTACCCTCATTTAACAGATAATGTTAAGGATTTGAATGGATTATAGATATAAGCCACATTATATCTATTAAATATTTATTATTCAGCATGTTTATGCGCCCCAAATCCTTATACAATTTAATTATTATGTAAAGATTTGGAGTGACCACTAGGTTATTGTAGGAAATTAATAATAAATAATAATATAATATATTAAATTATTTATAACACTATTGATTATTCACTTAATTAATTAGTAGATTCATTTATATAATATATATTTGTTCATTTATTTATGGTTGATATTTATATTTTATTTATTATTAATTGATTGTTAATATCGACTCAAAGAGTCAAATAAAATAAAATACATGAATTTATATATTCAAAAATCTATTCTAAATTATTACATGATTGGGCAAATTATTTAAAATAAGAATTATATAATTATTTAATTATTATTTTAATTAAATAAATATAATATTAAGAACTAGATAAATTATTATATTAATTAAGTGAATAATAAATTAATATTTAAATAAATTTATTTCAATGAATACATATTATTAATTTAAGTAAATTATTATCTAATAATTGAGTGAATATATTTATTATTAATTAAATAAATAATATTATTCCGAAAGGTAAAGAGTAAGGTTCGAACCAGAGACAACCAACATAATAATAGAAGCAGGTAGAACTGAGCCTAATTAGTAGCCATAATGGATCCATATCATTACATATTATTAATTTTATTAATAATACAGTTGAATATAAATGTAACGAATCCTAGAATTAGTAAAATAGTAACCATGGCCTAGTGGTTAGTCACTATGACCATCAGGGCAAACGCTCTGGGTTCGACCCACACTAGTTCCAAATTTTATAAAAAAAAAAAAAATTTTATTTTAAAATTTAATTACAAATTTCTGTATTTTATTCTGTATTTGTTTCTGTATTTTATTTCTGTATTTCTTCATAGAATTACATGGAATAAAATTAGAAACTTTAAGAAAAAATTTTATAATATTTCTTTATAAGATTCATTTTCAATCGAAAAATCTAAGTTTCTAGCATTTTTCATTATTTTTTATATACTTTTATTTTTAAAACTATTTTTCCGAAAAAACTATAAATAGGTGTAAAATTTTACAAAGAAAATATTTGTTAAAATCGCACTTTTATTAACTAATTAGTTTATAAGTAATTTGAAATATTACATTACTAATTGTTAATAAATAATATTTTAATAATTTAATAAATTAATAAAACAAGATCTCAAAAAAACAAATTCAATTACTTATAAATATTATTACGAACCTATTGTGTTACAAAACAAAAGACAATCTTATCCCTTTAGGATTGTTACAATAAAAGTGCCCAAATTGGAAGAAACAAACACAATACCTTCGTAATCAAAGCTACCTAAAGACTAGTACCTTATTCTGAATTCTCGGTTACCTTTTTCTAGGAATCTACCTTGCTCAGTCAATTCTTATTATAATCTACCTTAATTAGTCAGCTACCTTTTGATACTACTTTATTTTCTTAGTTAATACTTATACAAACCATTCTAGCTGATTTTCCGTTTTCTTAGCTACTTTCTCAACTAGTTCTTTAGTTTTTACTAGTCACTCCTTATAGTCTTAGTCAAATATATACTACTCTCGAATTCTTTTTATACCGTCCTGGAATCTCCCAATAACCGATATAAAATAAAAACATTCCAAAACTTTTAGACTCTCTTAATATTACCTATTCCTATTTTTGGTCTCTGCTTCCATGAATTATTTATTAAAGGAAAATTTAAAAAATTCTATAAATAAATGAATAGTGATAGTAAATAAATAAATCATATATTATATTTTAATGAATAACAATTAGTAAATTAAATAAATCCTATAATATAATCAAGTGGATAAATAAATAGTATTTAGATAAACTCAATAGTAAATCTAAGTAAATAAAATCTATTTTAGATAAACCTCGATAAAAATATTTAAGTGAATAAATTAATTAGTAATTAGATAAATTTCAATAATAAATCTAAGTGAATAAATTAATTAGTAACTAGATAAATAATTTAATTATTATTACTGTAACGAATCCCTCAATTAGTAAAATAGTAACCATGGTCTAGTGGTTAGTAACTATGACCATCTGGGCGAACACTCTGGGTTCGACTCACACCTTGTTCCAAATTTTATAAAAATTTTATTTTAAATTTATTTATTATAAATTTCTGTATTTTATTCTGTATTTGTTTCTGTATTTTATTTCTGTATTTCTTTATAGAATTACATGGAATAAAATTAGAAACTTTAAGAAAAAATTATATAATATTTCTTTATTTTTCTATGAGATTCATTTTATAACAAAATATCTTAGTTTCTAGCAATTTTTATTATTTTTTATGAACTTTTATTTTTAAAACTATTTTTCCGCAAAAAGTATAAATAGGTGTAAAACTTTTAGTTAAAATATTTTTCTTTGTGCTTTTATTCTTTTATAACTTTATATATATTAGTAATAATTAATTCATAAGTAGTTCGAAATACTACAAAGATTAGTTATTATTAATTTTTAATAATTAATAAAACTATATTCTAATAAAACAAATTTTAAATAAAAAATAAATTAAAATTATACTAATATATATCGACGCCGACCTTCCGGGTTAACAAAGGAAAGGTGTTCCGATATTACAAAGTATAATTAACTTTCTTTTATTTTATTTTCTTTTCGTGTACGTTTTCAATATTGGTGTCAATTGTAATATTGGAACTACCGTTCCGTTACAATTACAAAAAAAAAAAAAAAAAAAAAAAAAAAAAAAAAAAAAAAAAATCCTGTTATAATAAATTTAATAAAATTTTGCAATAAGGAGAATCAATACTGAGGATCCTTATTTCTATACTTTCTTTCGCTTCTTTTTAATTCCTTTCGAGTTTCACATTGGCCCTCGCTGGTAGGCTCAGACGTAAGTCCTACATTCAGCTCGAGTAAGTTGATAAACTGAAAGAACAGCAGTGTGAAATAGAAAAGAATTATTAAAAAAGTAAAATAATTCTAAAAGTTTCTTTTGTGTAACTAAATTAAATTTTTAAGGTAATTTTTAAAAAAAAAATATACTAGGAGCGTTTAGAGCTCATATACAGAGTGTTTGGCGTAAGTAACTAGTTTCTAGTAGGTTAAGAAACTATAGTCAATTAGTTACTTAGGTATTGATAAAAGTGGGTAGTGTGAAAAGCACGCTTTCTTGGGGGAAGGAATTGTTGTGTGATAAAAAGCACGCAATATCGGACGTTCAAGTTCAATACCTTCGTAAGCTCTGGCAAATAAGGAACTTCAGTCACCGAAGGCTGGAGGTTGGTCGTGAAGGTGAAGCGACTTTAATTATATAGTTTTAATATTTATTTTGAGGTCCAGTATATACCTCTAGTTAGTAGCTCTTGCCGGTTATTTATTGTTGTAAGGCATAAAAAAGCGAAATTTTAAATTACCTTAAATAAATCGTCCAAAATTAAAATCTAAAATTAAAAAAAAAAAAAAAAAAAAAAAAAAAAAAAAAATTAGTACGTCTAATGAAATCCAATCTCATACCAATAATCATTAGAATAATAAACTTAGAAATACAATTAATTATCGTTGCGGTGCTACTTAGAATACTAAAAATAATTAATAATTTATTCTACAAAAATAAAAATTAAAAAATATGGAAGAAGAAAGCTTCAACAACCCCACATTCAAGGATGGGTTTGCCGGTGATCGTCGTTATTTCAAGGGATTTCTCGCAAAAATGGATCTTATTTTTATGCTTTATCCTGAGAAATTCTCTGAAGACTCTTTAAAAGTGGCATACATTATTTCCAGATTATATGGATCAGCAATGAATTGGGCAGCTACCTTACTCGAAAACCACGAACCTTGTCTGGATAACTATGAAGAATTTATTACAAGGTTTAAAGCTACCTTTGGAACCTATGACTCCACTTTTGTTGCCAATCAAAAATTAAGAACTGTTAGACAAAAAAGGCTTGGAAACGCAAGAGAATACATTCTGGAATTCAATAGATATGCTGATGAATCGTCTTGGAATGAAGAAGCTAAAATGGATGCATTCTTAAATGGACTTAACGACCAAATTGCTACTAGAATTCTCGAAATGTTTCCCGGTCCAAGATCCTTATTCGATATGCAAACAATAGCCTCAAGGATTGATTGCCGTCTCTCTACTCACCGACAATTTTTCAATCAACAAAATAAATCGACTAATAATAATAATAATAAACACTTTAACAAGAAGAAAAATCCATCCAATAAGAAAACTAATAGCTTTAAATTTCATGGTCCTTTGTCAACCGAAGAAAAAGAAAGAAGAAAAAGAGAAAACCTTTGTGCTTATTGTGGGTCTCCTGATCATTCCTTGGATAACTGTACACGAAAGAACAAAAATAAAACTTCTTCTACCAGTCATATAACCAATATAGAATCAAAACCAGTATTAAGACCAAGAATCTCAGACCAGCCAGATTTAAAACTTCCTATTTTCGAATTTCAACTCAAAGTTTCAAACATTTCCGTCAAGACTAAAATACTACTCGATTCGGGCTCTCAACTTAACCTAATGGATCTATATTTTGCCAAACAAAACAACATCCCCTATAACTCTGAAACTAATCTTCCTAAAGTAGCTGGCATTGGAGGTAATCAATCAATTCTTGGTGAAACTCTTCCAATCTCT
>MCFG01000538.1:5000-35258 GCA_002104895.1 Anaeromyces robustus | reverse complement strand
TTGACACATAATATTAAAAAATGTTAACTTTAAATATATTAAGAATTTTTTTATAATTTTTTTATTTTTTATATAGAATAATTTTCATTGAATAATAAATATATGTTAATACTATTTACATAAATTTACTTGGATGTAATTATGTAAATTTCATTTTTTTTAATATATATAATGAATTGTTATTTGAATTATATATTTATTATTAATTTAAGTACATTATAAATAAATTCTTTTTAAAAATAATAAAAATAGAGGTAATAATTTTGCAAATATTAAAAATAATAAATTCTTTCAAATAATGCAGAAAATATTAATATTTTTATATAATATTTTTATATTTTAATAAATAATTTGTATAAATATATATTTTAAATAATTATATAATTATATTTTTACAACATAAATATTTTATAAATCGGAATTAAATTAAAATAATAAAAATTTAATAATAGAATTAATATAATATAAAATGTTTCAAATTCAAAAAATATGTAAATATCAATTGAAAATATATTTAGAGTCATTACTTTATATTCAAGTTGTTTATAGTGCTTTTACAGGAACAACACCGACACCTTCAGCTGTTGCCAGAGATGGCCAAGCGCCCACTGTACAAATGAAACCTGACCTTTCTTTTCTTGTTGATCCATATTATGCATGTTTTAGAATGAAAGATTCTTCAGTATGTAAAGGTTTTGATTTCTATATTCCAAATACAGGTTATTATGGTTCAAGAGATCCCAGTGTACCTTTAGAAGATCATGTAACTAAATTTGATTCTTTCGTAAGTTCAGATATTACTGAAAATACATCATATATTATGGCTTTATGTCCTGATGCTAATATAAAACATAATTTAGACTTCATTGCATATAGACATAGTGTCTATTGTGGTCGTTTAATTTACTCACAAGGTAAATAAATAAAATATTTTTTTTTTTTATTTCTATATTTTTATTATTATTGTTATTATCAATATTATTAATAATATTGTTGTTATTGTTATTATTGTTTTTTTTATATTTTATTAATATTATTTATTATTTATTATTTATTATTATTATTATTATTAATATTTAATATTTATTTATTTATTTATTATTATTATTATTATTATTATTATATTAATATTCTTAATATTATTTGTAATAAATTTATTATTATTATTATTATTGTTAAAGCACGTTGGTGTCAAGAAAATGATGATTTTGTAAGATCAAATCCACAATTATCACTGTGTAAAAGTACTTGTTTAGAATATGCAAATAGTATTGTTGATTATGGGCAAAATATATGTAAAAACGCAGATAATAGTATTGCAGAACAAATTAAAGACAATATTATAAAGGAATGGTGTGGTTTATTTTCAGATGAAGAAAATTGTGTTAAAGGTGTAACTTCTGAAGTAAAAAATTGTGGTAAATATTAAAATTTATTTAATCATATATAGAAAAATATAAAAATAATTATTTTATATTGAATTATTCATAAAAAATAATAAATAAAAATAAAAATAAGAATTTATTGTTTATAAATTTTTAAATTTTATTAATTTATTTGTTTTTATATATTATTTATTTATTAATACATATAATAATAATAATTTTTACATTTTTTTATTTTTAGGATTCTTAAGTGCATCTTTATCACAGGAAGCACAAACGTTTAATCCATCAAACTCATGTTGGAAACAACAAGACAAAATAGAAGAAATTAAAAATCAAGCAAAAGAAGAAAGTACTAAAGAAGTAAAAATGGGTTCAATTCGTTGGAAAGTTGTTTATCCAGTGGGAGTTATGATAATAATTACATTAGCTACTATATTTTTCTGGAAAAAACAAAATGAAGTATATAAAAATGGAATTATTGATCAAAAAAGAAATAGTATGATTGATTATAAAATTTTACCATCCCATGCGCAACCTTCTCGTGATTATGTCGATGAAGAATATATTCAATCTATTCTTAAAAATCCACATCAAAGCTTACCAAGACAAAAAACTGCAACACTTAGTTGGAGCAATGACAATGATAAAAATATAATACGAATGGTTGCTATATATAATTTCCATCCAAAAAATCCTGATGAGTTAGAATTAACGTCTGGTGATCTTGTTAGAGTTGAACATCAATATAATGATGGGTAAAAAAAAGTTTTTATTAATATTAATGATTAAAATTATTATTATTATTATTATTATTATTATTATTATTATTATTATTATTATTATTATTATTAAAATTATTATTAAAATTATTATTATTGTTGTTATTATTATTATTAATTATATATTAATATATTAATTATTATTATATTTATTATTATAATGTTTAATTATTATAATTTTAAATAGTTGGGGAGCTGGTATCAATGAAACTACTAATAAATTTGGTGTATTCCCATTGATTTGTTGTTCTGACAATGTTTCTAATAATGATACTGAATTACCACGACGTACTAAGAGTTCAAAATCTAAAATGCATGATTCTACTATTCGTAGTAACGATAATTCAACTACCAAACGAACTATTCCTTATCACTTTGATAATACAGTTCAAAGACGAACAATTAATCATTCTTAATGAAAATATATATATATATAAAAAAAAAAAAAAAAAAAAAAAAAAAAAAAAGTAAAAGCATTTTTAATATAAATCTTAATATAAACATATATATACTAATAAAATATTAATGTAAATAAGATATTATAAAAATATATATATATACTACTTTTTTTTAAAAAAAAAAGTTTTTTTATTTTTTTTTTTTTTTAAAAAAAAAAAAAAGATCTATCTATTTCATAAAATAATAATAATTATTTAATAATGTAATTAAAATGTAAAATAATAGAATAATAATAATAATAAAATTAAATATATATAAAAGTAATATGTTTTTTAAGTATATAAAATTATTTTATTAACATTTAATGCCCCACATTTTTTATTTTTATTTTAATGAATTTTAATAAAAAATTATAGATAATAAATAAATTCAAAATTCATATTAATAATCATTATTATAAAAAAAGATTAAGAATTACTATTAAATATCTCAGAATATTAAAAAAATCATTCATTCTATAACACAAAAATCTTAGATGTTTTATTAATAAAAAAAATTGAAAATAAAAATTTTTAAAAGAAAATATTTTATTGTATATTTTGTTAATTGTGGAAAAAGTGATAAGAATATTAAAAATTTATTTTCAAACAATTTATTATAAAAAAAATAATAAAATATTGAACAAAATATAAAATATAAAATATTTTTAATAATACTTTTTTATACAAAATATTAATTTAAATAATTATTTAATATTATTAAATATTATTTTGTTATAAATGAATTATGTTTATTGGTAAATATACAATTAATAACATTTCAATTTAATAATTTAAATTGGTATGATATTTTTATATATTAAATGCAAAATAATATATGGAAAATAATATAAAACTAATATACATAGAAATTACACAAGATTCACATTTAATTTAATCAATACTTTTTTTTGCATTTAAAATTATTGAAAAAAAAAAAAATAAACAAAAAAAAGTTATGTTAAAAAATTAAAAAAAAAATTTTTTTCATATTTAATATTAATAAATAATATTTAGATAATTATAAATATGTTCTATAATATAATAGAAAAAAAACAATAAATAATATAATTACAAATATTTAATACCTAACATTTATTATATATAAATGTATTTAATTATAATAAAAATAAAAAAACAAAAAAATATATATATTTTTAAATAAATTCATAAATTTTAAATTTTGAAAGGACATTTTAAAATAATGAAAATAATATTATTAAATAATTATAATAAAAATATCTTTATGTAATATATAATTGTAAATAATTTTAATAATAATTTTTAATATAGAAAAAAATTATATAATAGAAGAACATTCATTTTAATAGAATTATCTTATATTTTATTAAATATTATCCAATTAAAGAAATTTAAAATTTATAAATTTTCAAATATAATATAAATACAAAATGTTCAACTTATATATTGAAATGATAATAGTATTATCAATTTTTTCAATAAATTTTGTCAACTGTAGAGTAGTATATTTATTGGCTCATGCTGAAAAACCTAAAGAAGGTGTAATGGATGAATCAGTACAAGGTGGTACTGTAATGTCATCAATGGATGGTCTTGGACATAAAGAAGATGGTTTGGTAAGTTAATTTTAATATTTATAATATTTATAATATTTATAATATTTGTAATATTTATATTGTTCTTTTATATAAATATAAAATCTACAAATATATATTAAAATCAAAATTAATTTTTTAATTATATAATATTATATTATATTATATAAATTAAATGGAATTAAAAAAATATATATAATATATATGAATTATATAAATTAAATTGAATTAAAAAAAAATATAATTATATAAATTTATCCATTTATTTTTTTTATCTTTTTTTTTATTATATATAGGGTTATACAGGTATGCTTCGTGCTGCATGTATGATGGATAATTTTGGACCAAATGCTCCACATTATCGTCAACCAAAAAGAATTATTACTCAACATTTTATGCTGCAAAATAATGGAAATTATATTCGTAAGTAATATATCGTATATAAAAATTTAAATTAACTTTTATATTAATAAATTTCTATCTCATATATATAATGGTAAAGATAATGGAAAACGTGGACATCATACTTCACGTCGTATGGTAATTATTATTTTTTTGTTTTATAAGAATTAATAATTTAAATCTTAATATTTATATTTTAATTTCTTTTTTTTTTTTTTTTTTTATATAAATTTTATATTTATATGTATTAATGTTATATATATACTATTATAATAGTATCATCAAACTTATGCATTAGGTAGAGCACTTGGTATCGATTTAGATAAAGAATTATGTTGTGGAGGAAGTTATGATGATATTATTAAATATATATTCTCATTACCTCCAGAAGATGATCCTATTTTAATTGTTAATCAACATTCTGTTGTAAGTTTTCTAATATATATATATATATATATTTTAAAAATTAAAGGATAGAAAATATATAATAATTTATTTTATATGTATATATATATCATATTAAATATCATATATATTACTTTTTTTTTAATTATATAATTTATCAATTAATGAATTGAAATAAATAAATTAATTAAATAAATTAACAAAAAGTGTAATCATATTGCTAGATCATTAGCTTTATCTTATGGTCTTACACCACCACCAGCTTTTGGAAAAGAACCAGCAAAAATTTGGACTATTATTGATGGTAAAGTTGAAGAAGAATGGTTTATGTATTGTCCAACGATTCCAAATCAAAAATATACTGATCCAAAAATTGTCCCAGAATGGACAAAAGCTTATCAGTTTGCATCCACAGTACCAAACCAACCATTACCAAATGAAGTTAAATATCCATCTTTTATTTTTACACCATATAATATTAATAGTAATTGGAATTTTTATCGTACTGAATTAAGAAGGCGTGGAGTATGGTCTGGAGAAGAATGTTTTAATGAAGATATTGTTAAACCTATTGCAAACATAACCAATAGAGGTGATGTTTATGATCCATGAGGAAAAATAAATAAATTAATAAATGAAAAAACAAATTCAAAAACAAGAAGAAAAAAATGAATAAACTAAAAACAACAAAAAAAATTCTTATAATTAATATTTATTCTTTAATTCTTATTCATTTTTATATATCACTACCGACAATATAGTAATAAATTCAATTTTTTTTTTTTTTTTCATATTAATCATCTATTTTAATATAAATTTTATTGTGTGTTATTATTTTCAAAGGAATAATGATAATTAAAAAAAAAAAAAAAAAAAAAAAAAAAAAAAAGAAGAGAAAAAAATTTTTTTTTCCTTTCTTTTATTTTTATTTATTTAATAAAAATAAAAATAAAATAAATTTCTAATTTTTATTTTATTTTTTATCCTATACAGAAAAATATTATATAATAGTATATATATTTTTCATATTATATATCATCTAATAATGTAAAAAAATATATATAATTTTTATTTCTGTTCTAGCATAAGAAAAAATTATAAATAGTTATTAATTTTTTTTTTTAAAATTGCTAATGAAAAAATTAATTAAAACAATAAAAAGAATAATAATAATAATAATAATAATAATAATAATAATTATGACAATCATAACAAAAAATTGGATTACCGTTAATATTTTTCTATCGTTTTATAATTTTTATGTAATATATAAAAAAAAGATGAAACTATCATGAATTATTTTATTTACTTTAATAAAATATTTGTTATTTAAAATTGATTTATTAATAAAAATAAAAAAAAAATAAAAAAAAAAAAAAAAACCTTTTATTTACTTTAATAAAATATTTGTTATTTAAAATTGATTTATTAATAAAAATAAAAAAAAAATAAATAAAAAAAAAACCTAAGATTATTTATATCAAAGACTCATTAAAAATAAATAAAAAACTTTTTTTTTTTAAGCACACAATTTGTACGTCATCTTTATTGAGTTTAAATATTAATATACATGAATTATAAAAAGAAGCAAAAAATAAAAAAAAAAAAAAAAAAAAAAAAATGATACTAATAAGAAAAACCAGGTAAACATCATAGATAATCATGAGTAATACTGGAGGGTATAAAGTAGTATAGTAATACATAAAAACAATAAATCCATACTAGCCCTTAATTCTACATATAGAATTAAAGTAAAATTGATCTTATCCTATTCCACTTGGATCGGTAATAGAATCGGCATTTGCCCTACGAGGTCGTTCCACTGTGCTATCAGTATTTTCATTCCTGAAGAGGTTGGTTTTGAATTTATTTTTTTTTTTTAAACAATATATGTGGACAACAGGTATAGTATCATTCAATAGAGCCACAAATCTCAACAAGATTGGAGATTTATTATATGTACCATAATTAGTCTGACACTAATACAAACATTTCCATTCCTTTTTTTTTAAAAATAAATAAAAAAAAAGGTTAATCTAATTTTTCCTTTTTAAAAACTTAAAATAAACTAATAATAAGGATAACTAAATAAATATATTAAATATTATACAAAAAAAATTCAAAAACTAATACTTTATATTAAAATAAATTTTAAAATTTCTTCCTTTCTTTCCTTTTACTTTATAATAATGTTTTTAATAAATATTATAATGTTTTTAACAAACAAATAAGTAAATAAATAAATAATTTTTGTAATAATATATTACTACAAATATAAAAATATATAATAATAATATAAATATATAAAATAATAATTGGTTTTTATTGTTAAATCTCTTAAATAATAAATATAAATAAATAATAAATATGTATTAATTTAAATATTTTAAAAATTGAAAGTGTCTTTTTTTTTTTTTTTTTTCTTTAATTGTCGTTTTGTTTTTTTGTTTTTTTGTTTTTTTTTTGTTTTTTTGTTTTTTTTTTAATGTATTATTATTATAATTAAAATTAAAGGAAAAGTATATATTGTTGTAAGAAAAGAAAAGGAATAAATCACCAAAAAAAAATAATAATAAATAAAATAAAAAAAAATAAAATTACAAGATATATTTTAAATAGTCATTTGTATTAGAAAAATAAAATTGGCTCTCATTTAAGCAATAAAATAACAAAAAAAAATTTTTTTTTTACTTTTATTTTTATTTTTATTTTTATTTTTATTTTTATCATTTCATTTTTATGTTATATAAAAAAAGAATAAAAATAAAAAATAAAAAAAAAATAAACGGAAAGAAAAAAAAATTTTTTTACTATCTATTGCTTTAATAAAACTATATATTATAATATTTATTTTTCAATACTTAAATATAATTTTAATTGCGGTTATGATAAAATATAATACATACAATGAATATTTAAATAATGATCATAATATATATTTGATTTATATTAATAATAATATATATAAATAAAATAATAAAAAAAAAAAAAAAAAAAAAGAGAAAAATTATATACTTTTTATATAAACTTATTTATTTATTATAATCTTTTTTTTTTTTTTTTTTTTTAATAATTATTTATTTAAATAAGAATAAATTAAATATGTTTATATATATTGTGTTTAACATTTTAATAATAATATTAAATATGCTTGTCAGTATTAATTGTTAATTAATTTATGATTTAATAATGTATATATTTATTTAATATATATATATAAATTTGATTGATTTTTGAATTTGATATTTTCTTTTTCTATTATATCCTTTTTAATAGTTATTATAAACTTTGAAAATTATATATATTTATCAATATAGAAACACAAAGTTTATTTTATATCATTAATTAATCATTTTTTGTTAATATATGTAATTTTCATTAAAAATAAAAAATAAAAATAAAAAACTAATATTAACGTATATAATGTGTTGTTTTTATGTTTAAAATTAATAATTATATTTAAAGGATTTCCATTATATAATTATTATTTGTTGGTTTATTTTTAGATTATTTTGATGTTTTTAAAATAATTCATTTTTCTAATTTTTTATGTGTATTATTTTTTGTTTTATTTATTTTAACTTATTCCTTTTTTTTTTTTTTATTTTTTTATATTTTGTTTTTGTTTGTTGTTTGTTTGTTTGTTTTTATATATAGTTTTATTAATTTATTTTACTTATTCTTTTCTTTTCTTTTTCTCTTTAAAATATTATAAGCTTTAATAATAATAACAAGAGATGTAATAAAATATTTTTATTCAATTTTATACTACTACTTCTATAATTATTATTATTAATATATTATATATTATATGATAGATTAATTATTATTGCGTTTATTTATTATTATATAGCTTGTTGATTTGTATAAAGAAGATGTGATGAATTTATGTTGTTAAAACTACTATTATATTTCTCAAAAGATGCCATCATTTCTTCTTCAAAGCTCATTTCTTGATTTTGTGGTATTTCAAAACGAACATTTACTAAACTTTTTTTATCTTTAACTACTGGACGTTGACTTGTATTTTCAGTAGATTCCATTCTACTACTAACACGAGGTTGTGGTTTTGGAGGTGGAAGTGAACTTCTTTGTACGTTTGTCACGCGGATTTGTTGAGGTTCACCATATTTATGTTGAGGTGACGATGAGTAAGATTCTTGACGTTTTGGTGGGGCTGGTTGGTTTATATTTAAACGCTTTGGAGCATTTTGCAATATTTGTTGTTTTGGCGATACAGGTGATACCGGTTCGGTACTTTGTTGTTTTGGAGAAATTGATGATACATTCAAAGAGCTTTGATGTCTAGGTGATACTGGTGTTACCAGTTGAGAACTTTGATGTTTTGGAGATAATGGTGATGAAGGTTGAGAACCTTGACTTTGACGTTTAGGAGATAAGGGAGATGATGGTCTAGTATATTGATGTTGTGGAGATATTGGTTTGATCTTTTGGCGTTGGGAAGATTGTTGTGAACTTTGATGCACAGGAACTGGTTGTGCCGTCATAATTGGAGATTTCTTTGAGTGTAACTTTTTCATAGCTTTTCGTTGTTGCAATTGTTGTTGATATTGTTCTAATTGTTCTTGATATTGTTGTTGTTGTAACTGACTTGGATATTGTTCTAATTGTACTGGTTGTATTTCTTCAGTAAGTTCAGTAGCTTCCAATGGAGGTGTAATAATTTCAGTATCTTCACTATCAATATCTGGATTATCACTATATGGTATATCATCTAATGATTCTGGTAATGGAGTTGGAGGATAATCTACAAAATCATCTTCTGATGGGGGTGGCATAGCTTTGTCCAACCCTGGTATCTGTTGAGTTACTAAAGGAGTCATAAGGAAATCAGATGACATGTAATAATTGGAACTAGTAAGTGATCTAGATCTACTAGATACAAACTTTGAGCGGCGTTGAGGTTTTAATGAGGCTGATGATCCAATTGAACCCTTAGTTAATGACCTTTTGTTTTTTGTAATAGATTTACTTTCTTGTGAAGAAAAAGAAGAAGCAGAGGAAGAAGGAAGATGAATATTTTGTAATGAACGAGGACTTGTAATAGAAATTTCATTGTCTTGTGGGGATTTTGGTTGGTTATTCATTATATGAGCAGGGGTAATTTGAGATAATTTTGGAGATATATTTTTTGACATTACAGGATTTACATTTATTGTATTGTTTATTTTTTTACCATCTTCATTGGTGATGTCAGAAGAGTGAAACATCTGACCCATAGAATCAGTACTTTCTATTCTATATAAACCGCCTGTATTTATTTCATCTCTAGAATCATAACTATATGATTCAGCATCAGGATGTTTTATAATATCTCTTGCTTTACTATAATTTCTATTAAAATTAGTACTTAAATCATTCTTCTTTCTATGTTTTAATAAAAATCTTATAATAAAGTAAATAAGTACTAGAGCTAGAACACCAATAATTGAATATTTAAAGTAGTTGGATGAAAAAATTGAAGTTTTTTCTTCCTCTTGCTGTTGTTTTTGTTGTTCTTGCATTTGTGCGAATACATCTACATCTACTGCTGATTCGCCTGTTGCGACAATAACGCCATTACTTCCACCTGCAGCATTTGGATCATTTTGATCTATTGGTACACTACCTACATTTTGATTGTTTTGATTGTTTTGATTGTTTTGATTGTTATCATATCCATTATTAGCATTATTATCACTTATGGTTTGAGTATAGTCATAACCAGAGTTATTTCCTTGTTTATTGTCATCATCTTCTCTTCCATTCTTTCTATCATCTTTTTCATCATTATCTTTTCTATCATCATCTTTTCTATCTTCATCTTCATCTTCATCCCTACGTTTTACAAGATACTTATCATAAATATTATCATGTATATTATAAGCAATGCCCATTTTTATTTTACGTCAATAAGGTATTGGTATATATTAAACAAATAATATTATTTATATTGGTATTGTAATAATTACGTCCTTACTAATAAATAATAAATAAAACAATTATTTTTCTTTCCTTTTATTTTAAATTATATTTTTATTCTTATTTCTTTTAAATTTTTATTTTGTTTTGTTTTATTTTAAAATATTATGCTTTAATATAAATTTAAAACATTTATTATAATTAGTTCAATTTTCTTTTTATTTTGCTAATAATATTATTTATTAATGTTATCAATTATTTTTAAAGATATTATTGATAAATAATATCAAACTAAACAAATAGCAAAATCTTTATTTAAAAATAAGTTAATATCTAATTTTGAACATTAAAAATTGTATATATAATAAATTTTGATCTAATTTATACCTATAAATTAAAATGATTGAACTTTCTTTTTTTTTTTACTTTATTATTTAAATATTTTATATTTTCATTATTAATTTAAATTTATATATTAAAAAATTAATTATTATTATAAAATTCTTAAATAATCTTTTTTTTTTTCCTAAAACCCAAAAAAATATATTATTTCTAATCTTAAACTTCGAATGAAATTACAAAATTAGTAATCCTCAAAATTATATATTAAGTATCAAAAAATTAAAAAATTCAGAAAGATAAAAAAAAAAGAAAAGGAAAATTCAAATAAAACTTTTATTTTTTTTTTTTTTTTTTTTTTTTTTTAGTTTATTAAAAAAAAAAAATTTTTTTTTATTTTATATATTTTTTGATACTGTAAAAAAAAAAATTAATTAAAAATATATTGTTCCTTATATATTAATAAATAAAATTATATACATAATATTATATTATATATATAATATTATTAAATACATATATTTGTACATTTATTAATTTAAATGGTTTCTTTTTTTCTTTTTTTATATTTATATATTATTATATATTATATCAATTAATTATTATATATTTTAATTATTATAAACATAATACAAATTATTATAATGTAATATATTATTTTTTTCTATTTAAAAAAGAAAATGAGTAATTTTTTTTATATATATTCAAAATATAATTTATAATATATAATTTGTATAAAATTGAATAAAAATGGAAACTAGTTGTTTCCTTGTAACGTTACACTAGTATATTTAATACAAAACCTGAAATTTTTCTATTATTCCCTACAATATATTAATATTATGAATATAATATATTATATATTTTTATGTTTCTTCCATCTTTTTTTTTTTTTTTTTGTATAAATATATAATTAAATACAGATAAGATTTAAATTATATAAACTAATACAGACTATATATTATATAAAATGTATTTCAATATACAATATTTATATGAAATTAATATAATTATTAATATATTTGTTTATAATATATAATAAATAGTATTACATTATACGTAAATCAAATCTATTAATATTATGCAATTATTTATCAAATAATTTTTTTATATATGATAATAATAATAATATTTAATAATATATAATCGAATAGTTTTATAATATATTGTGTAAATATTAATTATAAAATTTTATAATTCAAAGTACGCTTTATATTACAAAATTATAAACAGTGTAAATAATAATAATAAACTATAAAATAAACAACATCAAAATAGTTAAAATATATATTTTTAATTATTTCATTTTTTAAAAATCGTCAATATTCATATTATGATATTTAGATTATTAATAAATGATTTTTAGTAATATTATTAATACCTATTATTTATATTTAGGCCTTTTATATTGCCACTTCATGTTTTTTAAATTATTTATATAAAATCTTTAGAAATATTACAAAATAATAGGAAAATATATATATTACGTTTTTTTCTTATTATTAAAATAATAATAAATGATAAAGTTTTGTAATATATATTAGTATAAATACTAATACATTTTCATACATTTTTAATACGGAATGAAAAAAAAAAAAAAAGGCTTGAAATTTAATTAAATTTAAATTTTAATTAGTTGTATTAAATTAATTTTAATTGTGGATAAAGTTTTTTTTTTTTTTAATATAAAAAAATTTTTATTAAATAATAAATTTATTTATTTAATACATATCATATATTTGTTTATTTTATATAATAAATTATTTAACTTCTTATTTATTTATATATTATTTATTCAATTAATTATTACATGAAGAAAAAATTGTTATAATTTGTTTATATAAAATTTTACAAAATTTTTATTTACGTATATATAAATATATTGTAATAATATTTTAATATATTTATATTTATATTATATTTACAATACAAATATATTTAATAATATATTATTTATATTATAATTCCTTACAATTATTACATTTATAGTATTTATAATTAATAAACTTTGTACTATATTTTTAAATTTACAATATATTATTATTATACATAAAACAATAATTAAAATTATTTATTATATTTCAATAAATAGTATATATAATATATTTGTGTTAATAATATAATAAATGACAAATAGAAGAAAATGTAACTGTAACCTATAAAAAAAATATATATTAATATTATTATTACAAATATTATAAAAAATTACAGAAAATATACTAATTTGTTAAAAAAATATTATATATTAATAATATATAGTAATATATAAAATAATATATAAAATAATATACATATTATATATTTACAGTATATACTATATAAATAATGATAATATACTATTAATTAATAGTTCTAGATTTAAGATTATAGAATTATTTTAATTATCATGTATTAACATTTTGTATTTGAAATATTATTAAAACAATAATTACATTATAAAATACTACTAAAAAAAATATATTAATATTTAATATTATGTATTAATAAATACATATAAAAATTATTATTATACAATTGTATTTATATAATAATAATTTCCTTTTCTTATTAATAATATGAGTAATAATATATACAAGAATCATTAAAAGTATATTTCTTGGTTTTACTTTTTGTTTTTATTATACATATAGCCTAATTTTAATGAACTCTAAATATATATTGGTAATTTAATAGTTTATTATTATAATTATTATTATTATTATTAATTATTATTATTATTATTATTAATTGTTATTATTATTATTATTATTAATACTCAAAAATGTACTCTTTTAATTAAATTTATAATTAATGTATATTTATAATTAAAAAAAAATCTAAAAATTTTAATTTTAAATATTGCCTTTATATATAAATATTATAAAAATAAATCTACACATTTATTATAATCTCCTATTAATTTTTTTTTTTTTCTTAAAAAATTATTTAAAGATATTAATATTTTAGTTAATTAATAATTAAATGAATATAATATTATAAAATAAATAAATTATTAATAAAAATATGTGATTAAATAAATAGTATTTTAATAAAAAGCAAATTCATTAATTTAAATATGAATAATTAAAGCCTATTTTAATATTAAAGTTTTTAAAGTTTAATTTGGTTGATTTATTTTATATATGAAATGATTATAATTACATATATATTAAAAACAATTTAATAATAAAATTAAATTATAATATTATTAATAATAAATAAGCACCAATGAAATATCATTAACCATGCCACCATCCAAATTTATATTTTTTTGAATGGAATAATTTTACTGAAAACATATCTATATATATTTTATAAATAATATATTATTTTATTTATTTTATATAATAAAATAAATAATCGAATAAAAATAAACAATCAAATAAAGTATTCTTAATAATAATTAAAAAATAACTAAAATATTAAATAAAAAATAAATATAGTAGGCAACTTTAATATATTAATAAAATTATGATTAATTTGTTTTTTTTTTATTCTATTTTTATTTATCTCATAACAATTATAATATTAGTGAAAAGATTCATAAAATATTTTGTTTTTCCTTTTTTTGAGCTTTGGGTTTGTTCTGTGGTGAATGTAAAGGAATGCAAGATCAAAGAGTACTTCAGATATTTTATTC
The DNA here is from genome assembly GCA_002104895.1 of Anaeromyces robustus. Taxonomy (NCBI): domain Eukaryota; kingdom Fungi; phylum Neocallimastigomycota; class Neocallimastigomycetes; order Neocallimastigales; family Neocallimastigaceae; genus Anaeromyces; species Anaeromyces robustus. Next base: position 20,390 of record MCFG01000538.1, on the reverse strand, counting down.
CAATATCAATCTGACTAAGTTACTCATAAACGAGGAAGTCATGCCCCTATTATAATGCAGGAGAAAGTCCATGCTGTCAAGATTTGTAATATGACATATTTTCAAAAAATAACATTATATAATATCAAAAAACTGAAATCAGTCAGTTTTCGTAATATATATATATATATATGAAAATTTTGTTGATAGATTTTAGGAGTCGTTTGGAGATGGAGTACATTATTTAAAGTTTTATCGGTGTTCGTTAGCTCAGGAAGGAACGTTTCATGATTTGCTTTAAGGAGAATATGTAATTAAATATTTTAAAATTAATGACAGCATGCTGACAGATGATGAGGCAATAAAAACTTTTCACAGTGTATATCCTTGATTATTGAAGTTTGTTACCTTTTCAGAGATGAAGCTGAATCTTGTGAATATAAGTTATGTCTTTCAAGAATTCATGCGCACTATCTCCTGATGGAATATTTAATTTTTGAATTTAACCTATTGTTTTTTTTTTTTTTTAATTGATAATATAGAATTGTAAGTTTTTGATACTTTGGGGTTGTATAGATTAATCAATGATTCTTGCTCTCGTCCTTCCATTGCAATTTCTATTTTATCTTTTACTAATCATTTACCCCAGTTTAACTGCGCTTTTGTAAAATTTATCTTGTTTTTATATGTAAATTGACTGTTATCATACTTTACGTTTAAATTAATAGTCAATGAGGAATTAATAATATCAGAAACAAACTGAAGAAAATATTTATCTTCATTAAAATCTTGGTAAAAAAATATTTAATGTACTCTTAAATAGTGAGGCAGTTCTTTAAATATTCAATACAATAAATATAGTGATTATTTTCTCCTTCTACACGGCAAGGCGGTCGTATACATATATGAATATAATCCCTTTTCCCTTTAATCACTCTGAAAGATAACTTATTAGTTACATTCTTAAAAATAATGATATAAATTCAAAATTTGCTGCATCCTTAAACATGAATGCAAAAATAGTATTTTTGTAATTTGTTATAGGCTAGTTACAGCGTTAATTATAGTCTTTTTTCGCTAAAAGGATAAATATAAAAATTTTTGAATTTTTTAAATTAAAAATTAAATAATGTTATATAATTAATATTTAATAATCAATTAGTATTAATATATATAATAAAGATAAAAAATAATGGATAATGAATTATCAATTGTATAATAAATAAATAAATAAATAAATATTAAAAAATTAAATTATTATAGAAAATTATTTCCAATAATTCATGTTTATTTTATGAAGTTTTTTTTTTTTTTTTTTAATAAACTTGGTGTAACACTATCAAAAATTATTTAATATGATTCGTCCTTTTTTTTTTTTTTTTAATCAAGTAATCGATTATCATTTTTATAGTTTAAAAAAAATTGTTTTTTTTTTTTATTTATTTATTTATTTATTTATTTATTTATTTATATTTATTTATTTATTTATTTATTTATTTATTTATTTATTTATTTATTTATTTATTTATTTATTTATTTATTTATTTATATTTATTTATTTATTTATTTATATTTATTTATTTATTTATTATATACTAATGATATATTAATTATTAATATCATTCAATAATTGAAAAATCATTACAGCATTATTATTTATAAATATATATATTTAATATTCAGTAGATGTTTTATATTCAGTAGACGTTTTATATTTAGTAGATGTTTTATATTTAGTATATGTTTTAAATATGTTTTAAAATATATGTTTTAAAATATATGTTTTAAACTATTTTTTTTTTAATTTTAAATAAATTTTTTTAATAAAACAATTCAAGGGTTTTTTTATATATTATTATAAACTTTTTTTTTTTTTATTTTTTTTTATCCATTTTTATTTACTTTTCTAATGAAAGTTCTATAAAATTAATTTTTTTTTTATCTTTTTATTTTCTGTAATTAATTATTTAATATTAATTCTATTATTATTTAAAATTTCATTATCTTTTTCTTTTTTAATTTTAATAATTTGTGTTACTATCCTTTAAAAAAATATTAAGAGTTTTTTCTATACCATTTTTATTAATTATATTTTTCCTTTTTCTTTTTTAATTTTATTTGCTTATTATAACATTATATTTTTCTCAAATTTTATTATGTAAAAAATAAGGAATTTTAATTTCAATTTTTAATAAATATTCTTTAAAACAATTTTTTAAAAATTTTTTCGCTTAAATAAAATCAAATGAAAATTATTGGATTATTTATGATGCATTAAAAATGTAAAATGTATAATGTAAAATGTATGTATTATATTTGTATTAAGGAGTTTTATATATTTTCATACATTAAGAAAAAAATTGTTAATAAATAAATAATAATTACTAATTAGATAATTTTTTATTATTATAACAGAATAACTAATTAATTAATTAATTAATATTAATTAATTAATAATAATAATAATTATATATTATATAATTACTATAAGAAAATTTATAATAATATTCAAATTTCAAATTTCAATAATTTCAACAAGATTAAATTATTGAATATTTATTTTATTTTATTTTATCTTCTATCAAATATATGTTGTAATATGATAAAAATAACGCACAATTAAATTATGAAACTAAAAATATATATATTAAATATTATTATTTTTAATTAAATTTTTGAATTTCAAAATTCATCAAATTATATTATTATTCGAAATTTATTATATATATAACAATTAGAAATTAAAAAATATATTAAAATTTATATAAATTACATTCATATATATATGATATATATAAATATTAAAAAAATAAAGAAAAAATAGTAATAATTTATAATGAAACTGTTATTGAAGGTATAAGACTTTGAAAAAAATTAAGTTATAGAATAAAATGAATTTAGAAAAAAGTAATAAATTTATAACAGCTGAAATTGAAGAATTGTATAAACAAGCTTCAAAATATTTTGTTTGTCAACAATTAAAAGAAGCTAACAAATTATATGAACAATGCATTGATAAACAAAAAAAATTAATTCAAGAAAATAATGCTGATATTCGACATTTATCTTCTTCTTTAGTATTACTTTATTTGCAGCTAAATGAAAAAATATACCCTGAAATTGATTGTTGGGAAATTGCTGTTAAATTATATAATTCATTACCAAATGTAACTCCTGAAATCCTTGTATTTTGGTAAATATGTAGAATAATTATTATAAATATTAATATGATTAAATTATAATAAACAATAATGACTAAAATAAAATAATTTAATATTATAAATATTTTATAATAATTACAGTACATTTAATTCTATGAAATGTAAAAAGCTAAAAGAAGCTAAATTAAGATTTGAAACATGGTTAACAAATCAGTCGGAGAATTTCTTCATGAGAGTAGCTTATAAACGACAACCAGAAACAGATATATATAATAAACTTATTGAAATATATCTTTTAAGAATCTTACCAAAATTAAAAGACTGGGATTCAGCTTTAGAATTTTTAAAATATAATGACATGATATCTTTGAGAAGAAAGGAGGTAATAATAATAATAATAATAATTAAAATGAAATTTTATAAAACTTATTTCAATTTATTAACTTTTTTTTTTTTATTTATATTTATATATTATTTAATAAAAAAATAATAAAAATAGTTATTACAACAAAAAATTAATTCTATGAAAGAAAAGGATGTAAAATCTTCCATAAAAAGAACTTTTTCATTGCCAAGATTAAAGCATTCTAAAGATGATAAGAAAAAGAATGATGCTAACTCTTCATTTATAGTTTTTAACCCTAACGATAATGATTTTAATGATGATAACAGTTCAATATTTAGTTTTGATTCAGATAAGAAAGATAATATATTATCTTCACCAAAAATTATTAGTAGTCTTAATGATAATATTAATACTAATAACAAGAATAATAGTAATAATAATAATAATAATAATAATAATCAACGCAGTAATAATAATTATAATAAGAATAAGAAAAATATTATCAATAATAAAGCTTCTAAAAGTGTAAAAATGGATAATGAGGAAACAAAATTAAATAGTATTCAACAATTGATTAAAGATTATAATGATTCCAATGAAGAATTACAAAAATTAATTAATCAGTTTAAAGAGGGAAATAAAAAGTTTAATAATAAAATTCATTTAAGAGCAGAAAGTAATAAAGAAAACCGTTCATCTAACTATGAAAATTATTCTTCACCATCCAATAAACACAATCGATCTGTAAGCTATAATCCAAATCATAATACTGTTTCGAATGATATTTTAAAAGATGAATATATAATAAAAAAAGAAAATGGAGATTTTATTCAAAATTGGAAGAAATCAGCACCGAATGGTACAATTTTATTTTAATATTTTAATAATGATAATAATAATAATAATAATAATAATAATAATAATAATAATAATAATAATAATGATAATGATAATAGTAGTAGTAGTAGTAGTAGTAGTAGTAATAATAATAATAATAATTTAGTAACGTCTACAAATACTAATATAATTAGTTCCAATAGTCAAAGTTCTAACCATAATAATATTTCCATAATAATTTCTAAATTAGATTCTCCACCTCCTACAGATCCTTTAAAAATTAAAGCAGGTTCTACGAGAATAAAAAAATCACCGCTTACAAAGCAACCAAGTCGTCCAAAGGGAAAGCCTTATCAAAAAAGATTAAAATCAAAATCAAGTTTTGCTACGCTTTCTAAAAATACTATCCTTGATATTATGAATGCTATCCCATCTTCATTTAATGAATCCGATGATAATGGCAAACATAATAATAATATTAATAATAACACCATAAATCACAAAAAACCAGAAACCTTAAAGGATGAAGAAAATAAACATAGAGGATCATCATATGACAGTGACAGTAGTAATACAACTATGACATCTCTCAGCACAAATAAAAGTATAGATTATGAAAAAAGTAGTTTAAATCTTTTTTCTATCACTTCATCAAAGATTAATGATAATCGACTTAAAAAATCACAATCTACTTCAACTTGTTCTGTTACAAATGAAGCAAAATTACCCGATTTTTTCTATGATACACCAAACTATTTAAATAATATTAATAGTCGTAAAAGAGATCTTATCCCTTCTTCTACATCATCTTCTACTTTTAATAGGACAAATAGTAATAATACAAATGATGGTTATGCTATACCTTCTTTAAGAGATAAAAATGGTTATATTTTACCATTGTCTTCTTCTCCTTCTTCAATAAATCCAATAAATCCTAATCAAATGAATGATCTTTCTTTATTACACCCTCATTCTTCAGATGTTTTCAATTTATCCATCCATGAAGATAATAATCATTCTTCATCCTACCATAATCATTCACACTCACACTCACATTCACACTCACATTCACATTCACATTCACATTCTAGTACTAATACTAGACCTCGTTTATCTTCTTCATTATCATTAAATGAAATTAATCATCGTCAATACATCGATACTCGAAAATATAATCAATCATTTGTATCAGAAACATCTTCTACTGTATCTTATAACGATATGAATCCAGAATTAAAGAAAAAGGAAAGTACTAGTACTTTACGTTCTCGTACAAAGGATGGCTATCTTATTCTTAATATTAAAAAACCTTCGACAATAAATCATTATGAAGCAATGCAACATTCTCGTAGTGATGGAATGATGAATTTAAATATGATCAATAATAATAATAATAATAATGATGATGAAAAAGAATTTAATGATAACGATGATGATGATTATAATAACTACTCACCTACTTTTAATTCTTTTCATTCTTCTATCTTATACCCAAATGATGATTATGAAAGAAGAAATAAAATTAATAATAATAGAATAAATTTATCTTTTTCTTTAAGTGATTTACCATCATCACCTACTTCTACTTCTTTTTCACCTTCACTTAGATCTTATTCTCATCCTCATTCTCATACTATGAAGAGAGCAGCAACTACAGAAGATGGATTTAATTATTTACCAATGTCAAATTCAGGACATAGTCATCGTCATTATTCAAATTCATCACATTCCAGAAATAGAATAGAAATAGGTAAGGAAGAATATGAAAGACAGACTTTACCATTATATGTTAAAGGTAATAAATCAAAATCAAAATCAAAATCAAAGTCTACTTCTACTTCTACTTCTACAACTAAATCTATTTCTAATTCAACTATGAATTCAAATATGAATAATAATAATAATAATAAGACTTTGATAAATACAAAAGAAAATTCAGAAGTAAAAGAATCTATGACCTATTTAACCCCAAAAATTTCTGTAAAACCATCATTGATGTCACTTTATCAATCATTAATCTATCTTTTAAGAAACTTTTATCAACATTGTCAACAACAATTTTATAAAATATTATCCTTATTATTACCAAATATTTTCAAAAATAATAGAATAATAGAATCAAAATCAAAATCATCATCATTAGAAAAAACGATGCCATTAAAATCAAATTCTGAATTGCATCTTCGTCTTCATTCCCAAAATAGTAATAATAATGAATTATCAACCTCAGCATTAATACAACTTTTTATTTCTTATTATCAAAATTATCTTATAAATCCTATACAACCTATATTCAAACAAATACAAGATCTATTGATTAAATTACATCTTCCTTTGCCATTAAATGATTCATCTACATGGCGGTATGTTACTTCAATAGTCCTACCTTCATTAGTTGTATTATTATATAGTTATCGAAAAATAAAAATGAATCAACATCTTTTTCAACGTTCATCAACTTCTAATTCATCTTCTTCAGTTCCTTCTATTAAACCTTTACCATCTTCTAAAATAATACCACCACCATCTACTTTGTCCACATCTTCAAGAACCCCTAGTCTAACTACAAACTATTCGTGAGTTTTCAAATATTTAACATATAAAAATAAAAATAATAGTATTAATATTAATCTTAATCTTAAAAATAAAATAAAATAAAATAAAATAAATATTATTGAAAAAAATAATATAAAGAATGAAAAAATAAAATAAAAATAAAAAATAAAAAATAAAAAATAAGAATAAAAATAAAAATAAAATAACTAAAATAATAATAATAATAATAAAATAAAAATTAAAAAAAATAAAAAAGTAAAAATAAAAATAAAAATAAAATAAATATAAATAAATGATAAAATAAAATAATAATAATAATAATTCATAAGTACTAATACTTTCAAGAATTGTAAATAAATTCAATAAATTTGTTTAATAGTAATTTTAATAATAATCATTAAATTATAATAGTAATTATTTATTTAAAAAAATAATAATAATAATAATAATAATAATAAATAATAATAAAAAATAATAATAATAATTAAAAAGTATAAAAAAAAATAATAGAATAAATAAAAATAATTAAATAAAAAATATATAAATAAATAAAAATTAATAATAAAAAATAAATAATAAAAAATGATTTAAATATAAAAAAAAGTATTTATTGATTAAATAGAAGTATATTTAGTGTTTATAATATTTTTAATATAATTATTATTATTATAAATATTATTATTATAATTATTATTATTATTATTATTATTATTATTATATTATTATTATTATTATAATAAATATTATTATTATTATTATAATTATTATTATTATCATATATTTATAATGTAGATATGATATAATATCAACATAATATTTATTTTTTTTTTTTTAGAAAAATTTATAAATATTTTACGACACAATAAAAACATATTAAATATTAAAAAATATATAGGTTGTATATTAATAAAAACTTATTTAAAATATTTATTAATTTCTATAATTACTTTTTTTTTTCTATTTTTATTATTTATATTCACTTAATCATTAACTATCAAATATTAAATAAATTATTTTATATTTTAATAATAATTATAAAAATTTATGTTTTTTTTTTTATTACAATTTTTATTATTATTTTTTTTTCCTTTTCTTTTAAAGTTTTAATATATTATTCAATTAATTTTTTTTAAATATATCTTATAGTTCAATATTTCTTTAAATATATATATTATCTAAAACACTTTAAGGACAACTAAAATATTTCAATTTTATAAATAAATGTAAAACTTTTAAATAAATAAATCTTTTACAATAATGGAATATATATTATATAATAAAAATAAATAATATGAAGTTGATGATTTAAAATAATTACAAATATATATATATACATATATATATATACATAATAAATCACACTTAAACAGTAAAAATTGTACTTATACATAAATAAATATATATAAATACTTTTTATAAATATTACATTTATTTATATATATATATTAAAAATGTATTCAGTATAGTAATAATATTTAGAAAAAAAAGTAGTAACATTAATTATAAAATTATTGTATAATATACTTAAGTATAAACTAATAAATAAAAATTTAAAAAAAAATTAATAAATAAATAAAAAAAAAAAAATATAAAAAATTATCATAAACTTAATTAAATAAAATAAAAATGTATAAAATATTATTACAAGTAGAATTAAATAAAAAAAAAAAGTATTAAATATTTTCTTTTACCAACTTTTTCAAGTAAGTTGAATTGTTCAATAGGAAGTAGAATAAATATTTAATACTTTTTTATTATTATTATTTTCAACTATCTCGTTCATGGATCTTACATAAGTTTAGAAATTATCTTAAAAAAAAAAATATATATATATATATATATATATTCGAAAAATTTAATAATATTATTGTGGTTAATTACACCTCTATTTGGAACTATAGTTTATATCAAATTATATCCATCACAGACCTTCAAAAACTTAAATCTAATGATATAATTCATGCTCTTGATAATTTTTTTTACGAACGTTAAAAAATTATCAGAAACTTTGAGATTAAATTTTCAAAAAAAAACACAATTACATTCATAAATTGGAACACTTTCAATAAATTAAGATGAGTTACCAATTGGTTATTCAAAATGATTCCAGAAACTAGAAAAAAAATATATATATATATATTTAATTTATATATAAAATTTGAAAATAAAATTTTTATATATATAGTAATATTAAAAAATAAAAAATATTATATATTATATATTCAATAAATATTGATAAATCGTTTAATTTTTTCACATTCTATTAAAACAATGATAATAATATTGTTTACTCTTCTTCTTAATTATTGCAGGTATAGCATGCAGACAAAAGGAAAATTTTGCCTCTGATTCTATTGATCATACTATTCGAATTTCACTCCTATCTAAATGAAACAATATTATAAAACAAAAAAGTAATATCTGTATTAAAAGAAATAATATCTGTAATATGACATTAAACTCTCCCTTTGAATTATCTTAGTCTTCTTCATTTCTTATAAATGAAGATGATTTTAAAGATCTTGTTTATTGGTTCGACATCATAAATATATAGTCTAGTATTATATTCATGTATTTTATCTTTTTAATTAAAATTAATTAATAATTATAAAATTATGCATTATCATCATAATTCATTTACTTTAATATTTATTTATTTATTTATTTATTTATTTATTTATTTATTTATTTATTTATTTATTTATTTATTTATTTATTTATTTATTTATTTATTTATTTATTTATTTATTTATTTATTTATTTATTTATTTATTTATTTATTTATTTATTTATTTATTTATTTACTTATTTATTTATTTATTTATTTATTTATTTATTTATTTATTTATCATTATGATTATTATTATTATTATTATTATTAACTATAAACAATAACATTTTTATTTAATTTTAATTTATTATTATTTATTTATTTATTATTTATTGATTTATTATTTATTGATTTACTTATTTATTGATTTATTGATTTATTTATTTATTATTATTATTATTATATTATTATTTTTATTATTATTATTATTATATTATTATTTTTATTATTATTATTATTATTATTATTATTATTATTATTATTATTATTATTTATTTATTTATTTATTTATTATTTATTATTTATTATTTATTATTTATTATTATTATTATAAAAAATTAAATTAATTACATATTGCTTAAAAAAATTGTTAAAAATAAAAAATAAAAAAATCTAAATGATTTATTTTAAAAAGATATAAAAATAAAAAAAAAGTTTCTTTAATCTTCTTTTTTTAATTATTTCTTTTTTCAGATAATTATTTCAAATTTATCTAGAAAACCTTTTTTAATTATTTTTTTTTTCAAATAATTATTTCAAATTTATCTAGAAAATCTTTTTTAATTATTTTTTCTAGATAATTATTTTAAATTTATCTAGAAAATCTTTTTAATTATTTTTTTTCAGATAATTATTTTAAATTTATCTAGAAAATCTAAATTCTACACTTTCATCATATATGTAATTATCTGGAATCTTAAATTTACTGTCTGGTACACATTTTTTGTCAGTATTTACATCAATCAACTTAAATTGGAGAGCAGTAGAAGCCATAACTGGTACCTCTACATAGTTTTAAAAAAATTTAATAATTATATTAATATAAATATAAAATATATATATATATTTATAATTTTTATTAATAAATATTTCATTATTTGATAAATTATTATAAATTAAAAAATTTTGAAATAAAAATTAAAATAAAAACTTACCAAATTTTAATGGGAATCTTTTTGTAGCTTCTACTTGTTCAAATATATATTCAATAGTTTTTATATAAATACTTCTATCATAATTACTATCATATAAACGTCCATTAATTTGATCATAGAGTAATGAACAAAGAAAATCAATAACTGGTTTAAGATGATCATTAATATTTAATGGGAAAGAATTTTCTTTTGTTAACCAAAATTTAAGAGCTTTTTTAGTACGTCTTTTTTCTTCACTAATTTCCATTTTTCTACCTAAATGAAGACTTTTAGTATTAGAAGGATCAAAATATTCTTCTTCAGAAATTGGAACTCTTTTAATTTCTTCATTTTTAAATTTATTGGAAGTATTATTATGCTTTTTAGAAGTAGAGTTATAATAGTTTTCAGCAAGATTATGAACCATTGAACTAACATTTTCTGATTTTTTAAAGTTTTGCATATATTCATTATTTTCTTTCTTTTTATTACCAAATTTGTCTTTAGTACTATTAACGGTTGTATTAATAATTTCTTCAAATTTCTTTTGATCATCATCAGATAAACGTTTGGAATTTAAGTAAGCTTCATAGAAGGTTGGTAAAATTTGATCAATATATATAATATCACTTTTTTCAATAGCATTACCCTGTTCATTTTGACCCTTAATAATCATTTGAACAACTTTATCACAAATTTCTGATTCTACAGTAGCCAAAGTATACAAGTTTTCATCAATAAATTTCTTAAAATCATTATCAGCTTCAATTAATTTTTCAGCAGAACTACCATGAGATGATACTGATTTATCATCATTATCATTGTTTTCAATATCACTGTCATCACTATCACTATCACTTTCACTATCATTATCTCCATTTTCTTCTTTAAAGATATCATCCATATCAATTCCTTTAATATTTTTATTATCAAGAATAATCATATTATTAAGTTCAGAAGTGAGAGAACTATGAATCTTATTTCTAGATTTATCAATATCAGCTACTGTAGTCTTAATATCACTTATAAAATCACCAATAGGTTGTTCGTTATCTCTTTTTCTAATAACAATACTAATATTTTTACATTTATATAAATCAGTATTGTATTTTTTATTATTAATACGGATAGTTCTTTTCTTATTACTTTTAAATCCAAAACCACTTGGAGTTTTCTTTTTAATAGAAAGATCACTATTATCAACAAAGAATTTGTAAAGAGTTTTTACATCAATTCTTGATTTAACGAAATGATCATGTACAGTTTGAGGAATATATGGGAAAAGTTCAGTATAACGTTTAGCTTTATTATCTAACATATATATTTGACTTAAACCTATTCAAAATGAATAATAAAAAATAATTATTAATATCATCTAATTAAAATCTTTTCTTTTAATAATTTATACTATTTATTTATTTATCTATTTATATATATATATATTATTACTGTAATGCAATTATATTTAATTACCATTATCAAGACGATTAATAATAATTGATAAACTACCATGAATAATTCTTGGAATACCATGTAAGTCAAAACCGACAATACCTGTGTCAAGTCTCATGCTATTTTCATTTTTATAAAATTGGAGAACATCTTTTAATCCAATTTTATTTAACAATGGAACTATTCATATAATAATAGAATGAAAATAATAAATTAATAATATTATTTCAAATTTTATAAAATTATTTATTATTACTATTATTATTATGATGATGATGATGATTACATACTTTTACTCTTAAATTTTAATTGACCTTTATAATAACAATATGGTAAATGTTTATTCCATTCATCAAGTTTACTAATAGTTCCATCAGAACCTGTTTTATTAAAATAAAGACAATAATCTCTAAACTTAAATTTTGAAATTTTTTCAATAAGATCGACATCTCCTAACCTAAAAAATATTAAATATTTAATTTATATATTTTAAGTAAAAATATAAATATTTAAGAATTTAATTAGTTTTTAGATATCAACGAGGAAAAAAAATAATATTTACATTGTTGCTTCTTCTAAAGGATTCCATTCAAAGACATTTCTAGAAACTACATCACAACCATTTCTTAAGAGAGAAAGAATACAGTTACGACGGTCAAGCATAAGAGCTAAATGAATTGGAGTATTGCCATGGTTATCTTTTTGATTGATAAGTTTTTTTATTTCTTCATCCTTCAAGTTTTTATTAAGACTATCTACATCGTTACGAAAAATACAACGATGAAGTGGAAAAGATTCTTTGTTAGCCATTTATGCCTTGATTTCTAAAATAAAATATTATTTATATAATATATATATATATTTTAAATAAGAAATATGTTTAATAAAATCTTATAAATATTAAATATTTTATAGAAACAATAATAAAATATATAATTTATTTTTTATGTTTATTATTATTATTATTATCTTATACTATTATTATAAATATTAAATATTATATAGAAACAATAATAAAATATATAATTTATTTTTTATGTTTATTATTATTATTATTATCATTATTATCTTATATTATTATTATAAATATTAAATATTATTTAGAAACAATAATAAAATATATAATTTATTTTTTATGTTTATTATTATTATTATTATCTTATACTATTATTATAAATATTAAATATTATATAGAAACAATAATAAAATATATAATTTATTTTTTATGTTTATTATTATTATTATTATCATTATTATCTTATATTATTATTATAAATATTAAATATTATTTAGAAACAATAATAAAATATATAATTTATTTTTTATGTTTATTGTTATTATTATTATTATTATTATTATTATCATTATTATCTTATACTATTATTATCTTACATTATCATTATTATTATTATTATTATTTTATTATTATTATTTTATTATCATTTTATTATTATCTTATTATTATCTTATTATTATTATTATTATTTATTATTATATATTTTTTTTAATTATCTTATATTTTTCTCTATTTTTTTCTCTTGAAAAATAACATTAAAATATTATAAATATTTTTATAGTTTGTTTTCTTTTTAATATGACAAATATGTATTTATTTTACTTTTTTTCTTTTAAATTCTTTTCTAAATAATAAAAAGCATTTAACAGATAAATAAATAATTTTTAAAACATTTTAAAAATTATTTATTTATCTGTTAAATGTTAAATTCTGTAATTTATATATTTATATTTAAAACTTACATTACTAATTTAATTAATTTAATTTAATTATTCTTAAATATTAATACTATTTTTATATTGTTATTTATTCAATATAAAAAATAGTATTTTTTTTTTTATTTTTATATAAATCTATTTATTTATGTTATAAATTTTTTTAAAACAAAAAAAAGTGAAAAACTATTTCTTTTATAATTTCGGTTATTATTTATTCCAAAAAAGATTAATTTTTTTTAATTTATTTTATTTTCAATATAATTATTAATTTACTTTTTTTTCTATATTTTGTTTGTATTAAATTTTTAATATGTTCATTTCATGCTAATTTGAAAAAAAAAATTCTTTTTAATTTCATTTAATTGATCAATATATTATCTTTAAATTAAAAGAATATTATTTATATATTAAAGTTTTTATTATATTACAATATTTTTTCTTTCGTTTTTTAAAAATAATAAAATATATTAACATATAAACTTTCTACAATTTTATGTTTCATTCTTTAAAAAGGATTATATTACAATATATTAAAACCATTATTTAAATAAAATAATAATATATAATAAAGTATATATTATAAATTAAAATAATTAATCAATATTGTTACATATTCTTTAATTTTTATAGTAATAATATATTAAAAGCCATAGAGTATATTATAAATATATTATATATAATCCAATAAATTTTAATTTCAATATAATTATATTAATCAATATAATATATTATATTATATATATGTTTGAATAATATAATATATTAAAAATTTATATAGGCTTATATAATATATTATAGTATAATTATCATATATGGAGTTTTATTAAATAAACTTTAAATAAAACAAAAGATAATAATAAATAAATTTTTAAATGAGAAAAAAGAAAACAATTATATTATTATTATAAAACTTAATATTGCAATTCATAAAATTAAAAAAAAAAAATAAATAAAAAAAAAATGTTACCTACTAATAAGAAAGAAAATTCTATTAATCTTATATCTTTAGTATTTTTGCAAATTTTTGTTTTTATTTTATTTTTTTTTTTTTTTTATATTTTTTAATAAAATATTTTTATTTAAATTTTCCCATAATGTTAACTCTTTTCTAATTTATTTTTAAAATATCTAAAAACTTGATAATAAAATGGAATTTATAGATTAAATTATAATTATACATGAATACAATTTTTATATTTATGTATTCATTTTATATAATAGAAATTTAGCTACAAAAAAATATAAAATATAAAAATTTTTTTCTATATCATTATTCTATTCTTAATCATTATATATAATTGTTTAAAAAAAAACTGTTTTTTAAAAAAATGTTATATTGTTGTTTTACTGTTTTTAATTGAACAATTATTATTTTAATAACTAATAAAAATTAAAAAATATTTTATATTATAATTTATATTAATATGTAAATTATAATATATTAAAATAGTATAAAACAATTTATTAATATAATGATTATATAGGATTAATACAATGAATATTGTTTACAAAATATTGAATATTGTTATTTGTTATTAATTAATCTATTCTATTAATGTATTATTATAATTTGTTATTTAT